>JAHBCN010002329.1:93602-125237 GCA_019359885.1 Listronotus oregonensis
TGAAAAGTATACTGTAAAAGTAACTTTAGATATTTCATAAAAAAAGTACAAAATTCAAATATTTAATACGATCGAATTTGTGATAGCTCCACAGGTCAAAATAATTCTCCTACTCATTTAGGTTTTAGAAAATTAGAAAGGACTTTATTCATATTAAACATACTTAGAAAATTCTACTAGTGCCTAATTTGATTTGATGAACTCGAGTTATGCTCAGTGTTAAATTTTAAGCCAGTTTTGACGAAGTAAATCATTTGATTTAAATCACGATTTTAATCAATGATTTAAATTGCATACTTTTTTTATTTTAATCAAAAAATTAAAAATTTGGTAAAAACATGGTTTATTATTAAATAAACATCAAATGTTGAAAACAATTATTGTGTAAAGCCTTACAGCAAAATCTACTAAATGTACTTTAGTTTTTGTTTTATTAGTTCTTGTACAATTGGTATGTAAATTAATCAGCCCGTCTTTGATTATATTTACGTGGCTTCTGAGGCCCTTAGACAGAAAATTTATAAAAAATTGTAGGATTTTTCCATATTATCTTTTGAAATTATCAGTAAAAAAATATCGCAATAAAAAATAGAAAAATATAGGCAACTTCAACGTTTTTAAATGAAACACCCTGTATATTGCGCTACACAAAAGATCTTTTTCTGATTTCAAATATATATACATTGATGATATTTGGACGAACCATTTTGAGATATTTTAGGTTAAATTATTAATAAATTACAAAAAAGTTTTATATTGGTATCAAGAAAGCCATGGAAACAATAGAATTGTTATGTTGCTGAATTTGGTTGGTTTTCTGACCAAAAATGTTTATTTTGTGATTAAACATTCTTGCTAAAGTGAAGGAAGACTTCTCAGGAAAGGAATTTTATTTAAAACTTTGGATCCTGCGCATAAACCTAGTTATTTCCAATGCATACTTAGGTCGGTCCTGCATGTTTTGTTCAGAAGATTCTGAACGGACATAAATTTATAAGGATAAAATTTGTAAAATTTTAGTAATAAATTTTATAATCTGTTTTATTAAGTTCAGATGCCGCATCCGAGATTGATATTTCAGGATTTTCTAAAATTATTAAAAGTAGTTAGTGCTAGCACAGTGCTAGTCCAATAGAAAAGCATAATAATTATCCTGAAAAAACGAGGATATCCAAAACTTTGTTTTCATTTCGTGCTGCAGTCCTTTTCTTCATTTTAAAGCTTTTTCGTTCAATAATCTTTCTTACTATGTATTTAATAGTATCTATAGATGGTACCGGTTGTTAAGGATATAATAAGTAATATAGGGTATTTTCACTCAATTGATATTGATAATGTTGTGTGTCAAAATTAAAAGTAGAAAAACAATTAAGCAAAACCTGCTAAATAACACGGAAAAATACAAACCCCTTACTTTTCTATTTAAGGTTTAATTATCATTGTATTTTAAATAGCCCGCCACTCCCCTAACCAATCAAATTCAACATGGATGCCAAGTCTGTTTAGGAACTATCGATATCGACAATCGTATCGAATTTAACGAAATGCTAAAATGCGAAATGCTTTTTAGACTTTACACTAAAACACAGCCAGAATACCTAAATAGTTTCAATTGGAATAAAACATAAAAACTTACATCAAAATGGTTTTCACAACAATAATAGGCATGTCCTTTGGGCATTTTCTCAATACCTACAGCAGCACACCAGGCTTTTCTCCTATTGTCTTGTTTTGGAAGAGAAAAGAATATTTTTGAAGATCCTAAACTCGGCCGGCTTCTGGTTTCGCAAATAATAACAATACACTTTTTTAATTTTGAATAAAATAACGGAAATTTACTCGTAAAAAGGTTCATATCAAGGAAAGTTTGGCGATAATAATAACTATAGTAATAAATTGGAATATTTGGAAAGAACACACACTATTTACAAATTAGAAATTATTAATAAATATTAGAGGTTACAGGTTATACAGGTTGACATTGATAATATGACAATTGACAGGAAACGCCAACTTTGTAGATGTTGCGCATATCGATATTTGATGACAGGCGTATCGAATAACAAAAAGCTGACAACAAAGCAGAAATTCCACCAATAGAAAATATAGGGCCGTGACGTCACGGGCCTACAAAATTCAAATTTAAAATTGATTTTTAAGGCGTTTCCGGAGGCCAAAAAAATCGGGAAAAAATATTTTTGGCCTTTATTTTCATGTGGCTTTGCAATAAGCTAATAAAAAAAAATCATGAAAAACGCCTATTCCCTTTGCACTGTCGTCACATTATTATTGTTATCATAAAAAAGAGGCATAATAGCAATTTTTTGTTCCTCTGAATAGCCCATCGACAAAAAAGTAATACAAACTACTTTTAATAGTTAAAATGATAAATTTCAACTTTTTAAAATATCAATACGTCGAATTTATTAAAACAATTTTATTGTTTTCGTAGCTTTCTTGATACTAATATGATTTTTTTCAATTTATTTATATTTTAAGCTTAAATATCTCAAAAAGGGTTCATCCAAATATGTAGATATATTTGAAATCAGAAAAAAAAAGATCTTTTATTGTAGCGCATAATATACAGGGTGTTCCATTTAAACAAGTTGAAGTTGCCTATATTTTTCCATTTTTTTATTGCAATATTTTTTTACTGATAAATTCAAAAGATAATATGAAAAAAAAACCTACAATTTTTATATAAAACATTTTTTTCTGTCATCAAAAATAAAGGCTCCAGAAGCCACATAAATATAATCAAAGACCCTGTATATGTATAAATGAATATCTAAATAATTTTTTGGATATTGAAAAGTATTATTACTTTTCAGATCTGACCCCAATTTTATATTTGTGAGTTTAACTCTTTTTAGGCTTAAATTATATACTTTTATGGTTACTTAAAAAAACCCATTCGGATAATAACTTTGAATAAACCTGAACCAGAATATTTTAATAGTACCTAATAAATGTAAAATATTTTTGTCTGTATAACAATTAAATGGTTTACGATTTTTAATTAAATTAATTTAATGAATACTATGACGTGGTTCCTATAAACGATTTTAATGGGAAAACTTGATTAAATACGCAGAAAAAAACTGTTTTGAAGTTCAAGGTTAGCAGGCATTTTATTTGCTTTTAATTATCATCTGTTAAATTATATTATTTTTATTACTTTACTAATAAAAAATAAATGAAAAGATAAATAATTTCTGTAAAAATAAACTTTAATTTTATTATTAGGTATAATGTGTATAGACATGCACTTACTTAATAATGGATTTATGACTTGTAAAAGTAAGTATTTAATTGTTTATTTACATTGCTTTAAACATTTCTATATTATATTGGTGATATACCCAAGGCGTTAACAGTCGTATTCACTAAAAATGTTTAAGATCCAAAAACATCTAGTTGCCATTGCAATTAAAACTGGTGGCTGATCAGTCGTATTTTGTCCTTGACATTATTATAATTTTGACAGCATAGGTAAAAATTAATCTTTTCTAGTCAAAAAAAGATATTAAAATCTAGAAATTTCGCATAGGAATTAGTTTGTAAATTCCGTTTTCTCATTTTTATTGGTGGAGAATAAAGAAATTGCGATTTTATTGCCTTACCTTTATGGATACTACAGACAAGGATTACCATCTCTGGGTTAGAAAAATGGCCCTTAAGGTGCAACAAATTAAGATGGCGGTGGTGATCCCAAGACCTGTTCTAAAATTCTAAACCAATATCCTCGGTGTATTAAACTTCACCTAATATATTGCGGTCAAGGTCGTTGACTCTCATTGGTTCGCTTAGCTACACCAGCGCCTCCTAGTGAATGCTATTCTGGGGCCATTTTTTGAGTAAAACAGATGGGCAAAACAATTTTTTATTAAAGCGCAAAAAAGATTGTGAAGAAAATTTTCTGGGATCATTGAACACTTGCTAAGTTGTCATTATAAAAAAGAAATGTTAATAACAAACCATTTTTTCAAAAAATATCAATAAATTATTGAGATACTCTCAAAATATTGTGAGAAAAAACTTTGACCGCTTTTTTCAATATTCTAGAAAAATCAGAATGGACCCAAACTCATATGCATTGATAGGTACGGGTTTTCACATTCCGATGAACTTTGAATGATTAAAAAATGTACATTATTGCCCGAGTAATTGAACAATTCGTCCGACCGCTTATAAATGATTCCATAAAGATAGCGGTATTCTAGCCATAGAGCGGCAGCTAAAATGAGGGGACTTTTGGGTCCCGTTTTCTCGAAAACTATCGATTTTTGGAAAAAATTATAGGAACCATTTTTGTAGATTTTATAGCAATCTTCATTTTTTGTCTAAACAAAAATTTTCCAATTCGCAATTTTTTTCAGATATTGGCGGGAAACGCATTGCTCGGGCCTTGAGGGGCCATTTTCAGCCCTTTTCCACATGTTAATGTTAATAAACTTTTTTTCGCTCGAAAGCATCCCCGAAGACCTAAGAATTGCGCCACAAGGGAAAACTGTACAGATTTATTTACAGCTTTGTCCTTTTATTTAATAGGAGTGTTTATTGAATATTATATAAATAAAATAATCTAATTTTATTGTGATACGCTTTTTATCTAAAAAAGTTGTTTTCAATTTAAATATTTACACTTAAAATCTAATAAAGGTAAAAATCATGTAAGGGGAATTAAAATATTAATTTATAATTTATTACAATTTTTTTAATTTCAACATATTTTAACATAAATTGACACTTTTTTAGTGATATACTCTTAAAATTCATTTCTTTACTTAATACCAAAGATTTTGTATTTAGCACATTCTACATATACATTAAATTTACATAATACAGCACGGACTTGGACTACCAATATTAGTTTAAAAATAAAATAAATATTTATAATCAACTTTTGTTCAACAAAAAACTGTTAATAATACTTAGATTAAGTAAATTTTGTTTTGAAAAATTTAAATAACCATCTGGTGCATTTTCTTTGTAAAACCACAAAGAATAATTAAACCTATGATTTAAATAAAAACAAAAAAGTTACGATATAAAATTAACATTTTCCTTATGGGACACCACAGTTTATTGGTTTGTTTTTAAAAGCATCTGATCGTTTTTTAGGTACGTTTTAATAAAAAGGATTTTTTATTCATTTTTAGTAACAACATAATTTTTTTAATTATGTATAAGTTTTACCAATATCAATTAATAGTGACAAATTTTGACACAATACTAACTTTTTGTGTTTTGGCATTTTAGGTATTTATTGTTAAATTAATTCTGTTGTTACTAAATATGAAAAAAAACAATGATGCTGTTTTAATCATTAATTTTTTTCCACAAATCCTTTTTTTTTCCACAAATCCTTTTTTTTTCCACCAATCCTTTTTTTCACAAATCCTTTTTTTCCACAAATCCTTTTTTTTCCACAAATCCTTTTTTTCCACAAATCCTGTTTTTTCCCACAAATCCTTTTTTTCCACAAATCCTTTTTTTTTCAAACGCCCTATTTAAGTTTTTCGTGCGGATAACCATCGAATTTAATGAATTTCAATGGGAAAAATATTCTTAATCTAAAAAACAATTGTTTAGTTTTTATGCTGTAATTAATATTTAAGGAATGATAAGGTAAATTACTTAGGTACCCCTTACAGATAAGTAAATAATCAAAATTAAAGTCATTAAAAATAATTTCTAATTCTTTTATCTACACCATTATTTTGTCAGAGGGAATACCCAAGCCACCTTCTAAAAGATGATCACCCATGTAAAAGAATTTAAAGCTACAGCACGTGTGAAAGTAGATGCTGTTGGGTTATTTGTTTTAGCCTTGTGGCAAATAAATCCAGCTAAATTTTGTAAACTATTATAAGGGATCTTATCTAGTTCGTGAGCTAAAGAACCACAAGCTACATTATAACTAGAACTAATCAGAACTCATCTCACTATATAACAAAGAGAAGTTAAAAATAAATTATTTACTTTGGCTATTTCTTTGCTGTGGGCATACGCTCATAGAATTTTTTAAAAAAAAATATATATATATATATATATATATATATATATATATATATATATATATATATATATATATATATATATATATATATATATATATATATATATATAAATATACACTGTGTTAAAAAAGTCCCGGACCCCCTTAATAATTCGTAAACGCGCCCTTTTATCGAAAAGTGTCCCAAAGAAAAATTATAGATCTCTTTCAGATCTACCTTAGGAAGATAACTTCGCATAAACAGGAGGCATCACAACAGTAGTAGAGACAAAAGTTACCTTTTTTTAAATAAAATGGTATATTTTTTTATGTATTTTCCGATTCTACGCAAAATTTTAACACAACTTCATGTAACATATGCAATACCTAACTTCAACAGATTAAAAGATACAATGGTTTAAAAAATTATTATGTAAAATTTATTATAAGTAAAACATGCAAATACTAACCCATAAAAAAAGAAACTATCAAAAAAAAGTATTTAAACAATAAACCTATTTAATTAAATGTTGAAAATGCCCCCCTTGAACGGTTTAACCATGTGCCAAATTGTAGTAAAAAGCATTTGCTACGTTTTCTAACATATCGGGAGTTATCAGTTCACATTCTGCTCCAATTCTGTACTGTAATATGTTAATATTTTTCGGCTTTGTCACATAAACTTTATTTTTTAAATGCCCCCAGAGAAAGTAGTCTAGGGGTGTAAAACAGAGCTTCTTGCTGGCCATTCACTTTCACCTCTTCTGCCAATCCAACGATTTGGAAAAGTCGTATCTAAAAATCTTCTTACATTAACTCCAAAATGAGGAGGAGTTGAAACCATATTTGATGACAATTAGCATTAGCATGTCTTCATATTTCTGTTACCATCTGATTTTCCACCAAATCCAGATATCGGGTGGAATTTAAATTATCCTCCAATAAAAAATGGTCCTATTATCCTATTACCAAATATACCAAACATTTACCTTTTCAGGATACTGGGTATGTGTTTCACGCATCCAGTGCGGATTTTCATCTGACCAATATCTGCAACTATGTCGATTCACTGTGCCATTCAGCATAAACGTCGATTCATCAGAAAAAAACAATGTTTTTTAAAAATCGATTTTCTACACATTTTTTCATCATGATGTCACAAAATTCTAAGCGGCGCGGCGGTCAAAATGATCTTTAAATAATTCCTATACTAAGGTGATTTTATAAGGATGAAATTTATTGCTTTCTAGGACATTTCGAACCGATATAAAACTGGCGTCTGACTGGTTGGCAACTAGGCGTAATGATAAATTTGGGTCTTCAAAAAATGTAGTTTTTCTAGACTTTTTTGATCATTGCTTACGGTATTTAGCCTCCCTGTTCATTGACGGTCTTTGCAACTTCCAGTTTGTTCAAATCTCTGAATTTTTCTTATCACTAAATATTTCGAAATTGGTGTGTGGTCTTGAAATGTTGCATTGAAAAGGTCTTGGGTTTGTTGGTAAGATCGCAATCTCCGAATCCTCGAATCAAAGGGGACTTTTTTAACACAGTATATATATATATATATATATATATATATATATATATATATATATATATATATATATATATATATATATATATATATATATATATATATAATAACGGCATTACGTCACACGGCTGGAACTTGGCCCCGCCCACATACGCAATGTTATTTCTTCTTGGACCTGTGGAAAGATTTTGGTGTATAGATGGTCGTAAACAAGATGAAAGTAAACCGGCGTTACTTGGAGGCATACACAGCCTTTTTTTTTCATCTAGAGCGAGAGGAGCGATCGTTTTAAGTACCATTAATAAATGTGGTTGCTTGTAATAAAAGTTAATTTTTAAAAATTGGGTAAATATTATTTTTTAACATATAACCATGAATTACAGATGTTGATTAAAGAGCGCTGAAAGACAATCTCGCTCTCCCCCAATCGAGGACAATTATTTATATACTGTGTCGAGGACTTGGACTGGCGCTGCCCTTCATAACTGATAACTGTAAATATTAAACAAATATTATGTCTAAAGTAGTTCTTTTATCTTTCTTTCAGTTCGTTATTGTAGTGGTTGACTCGACAGACCGAGAACGATTACTGGTGATAAGAGAAGAATTGTACAAAATGTTAGCGCATGAAGAATTATCCAAAGCAGGTGTTTTAGTATATGCGAATAAACAGGATGTAAAGGGATCGATGAGTGCATCGGAGATTTCAAAAGAACTCGATTTGACTTCAATAAAACAACAACAATGGCATATACAGTCATGCTGTGCCCTTACAGGGGAAGGGTAAGTATGTTTAAGGAGAATCTTGCAGGTGGTCGAGATATGGCTAATAATTCATAACTTTTAAAAGTATTTGATAAAAAGCAAGCAATTCCCGGAATTTAATTTATAAACAATAATTCCTCTGATTGTAGATATGTTCTGAATTGTTGTGACGGATTCATAAATCAGACAATATTCTTTGGGTATTCGCCAGATAGGACCACTTCAGTTTTGGTCTCAGGTACAGATTCTGTACGCACACAGAAAGTGGATTTATATTATTAAATGAAGATACTTATGTGGCCTTAATATCAATTAACTTTAAATAATACTTGGTTACCTTTTTCTTCATGCTAAGGCAATTTAAGGAAAAATTGGATATTAATTTATTAATCATCCTTCTAATTTGATTGCTACCGTAGCTGTCACAACAGATTGATATGTCATTTATGACATTAGGTAAAATAAAAAAATAAAAAAAATCTCGTGGATTATCTTGTTACATTTTTTTAACAAAAATTAATTTTAATTTTAGCTTTTATTTAAGTTTTATAAAATTTTTGGTAGTTGCCTCCTCTCCAATTTTGATCAAATTTGGTATGCGGGGTTTTTTTGTGGCGCTGATTAAGAATCTGAAAATACATTTTTTCGGCAATATTTTCGTTTTCGAGATATTCATCATCAAAGTGGAAAATCAAACTAATCTCATTTTCACTATATTCCCCTTTTTTGTATACAATTCTTGATTTAAGTGGCACACAATATTTTATAAACACCTTTTAAAACTTTGTATTTTTATTTATTTTACACCTTTTTTCCATTAAATAGCAAACTTTCAAGTTTAAAGGCAGCAGCCATTTTTGCATAAAAAATCCCTGGTGTATACATGGTTGCGGCCACGTTGCGGCTTGACAAAGTGGAGGTTTGCAATTAAATAAAAAAAAGGTGTAAAATAAATATAAAAAAAGTTTTTAAAAGGTGTTTGTGAAAATTGTGTGCCAATTTAATGTAAAAATCAAGAATTCTGTGCAAAACCAGTAGGAATAGTGTAAATAAGGTTAGTTTGATTTTCAAATTTAATGATAAATATCTCGAAAACGAAACGTTGCCGAAAGAATATTTTTAAGATTTGTAATCAGCGCCCCAAAAAACCCCCGTATACCAAATTTGGTCAAAATTGGAGAGGAGGCAATTACCAAATTTTTAGATTAATTTTACGGTGGTAGATTTTTATTTTTGAAAGGGTTTCGTTTGTTTTCTTATATTGTTTTAAGCGACCTGTATGTTTGTGGTTGTCTGTAGGACCGAAGTGGATTCATCTGGCAAGTAGCCATATAAGATTTTTAAAAATAATTCTAGGGCTCTATCGAACCAGATTTTATAAAACGTGATATATATCCTGATTTTTCTAGAGGTATAAGATAAAAACAATTTACTTGCTATGAAAATTTAATGAATAAGTCATACAGATTTAAAATCCCCAATATACATGGGCATACTCCATTCTGTACAGTGGTAATGTCATGTAGCCTCCATTCTAGGCAAAAACTGTTTTCATAAGCTTGTTCGTGGTTAAAGAATCTTATATTGTTCAACATCTCTGATTTCTTTTAATATAAAAAAAGCTATCTTTTTAAGTCGATCCGGAACAACTCGTAAAAAATTAAACCCACCGGAAAACTTCACTTATATAGAGATGGGCCACCAAAATAGTTACTGTTATCTCTAATCGGGTTAATTTGGATGAGGGCACTCGACGCAGTCTCCATCGGTTGAGTCGATCGGTTATTATAAACAGTAGCAATTGCTTGGTTTAATCGGGCGGTTACTGCAAACGTCAATAATGGGTAACAAAGGGCAGCAGGCGTCACTAACCGTTGACTATCGTTTTTGATAATCGACCGGTTTAACCGGTAGTTACTGTATTCAATGACGTCATACAATCTATCTTAATTATTAAGATAGTGTCTATTAATTAACGAATTCGTTGATTTTCTTGGTTTACAACAACATAGTCTTTACGGGTGTGTTTATAGGGTACAATATGAGAAGGCTATAGAAGGCAGAATATATATTTTAGTTAAAACGGATAAAGAGCAATTTTAAGTTTATTTTAAGATGCATACTCAGTAAAATTATCTTGCATTCAAAGCTAGGAATCGCACTTAATTCAACAGAAGCTTCTCCAGCTGGCGGTTAGATCTTCCTATCGACATATTCTCTAAACTAGCTGCTGGGTACAGATATTTATTTTAATTATATTTTAATAAAAGTATTAGCTTTTTTAAAGATATTTAACACTAAAAACTTTTTGTTTTCAGATTATATCAAGGTTTAGAATGGATAGCAAATAGGTTAAAGAAGAAATGACACCGCAGTTAGTAATTCTTAATTCTAGACTACAAATCACCTCAATCTTAAAAACGTGTAAAATATTCTGAAATGTAAAACTTGAAACATATTTTTGAAATATTGTATTATTTTTTGAGCGTTACCAAAGTTTTAAAAATATGTTTCGATTCGCTATTATATCTAATTTTTAAAAACTACTTGACGAATTAAAATTTCTCATATTGAGAAGGCCAGAGTTGTATTATTCTTCTAGGACCAACAATTGCCAAGGAACTTATATTAACCCTTCAAAATTTTATATTTTGTTACTTTTGGGTATTTTTAAATAGAGGAAAAGGCCAGGAGCACTACGTCGACAATGTCAGTGTTGGTTAGCTGAAAAGCATAAATATACATATTTATTTCCACACACAAGCCAACAATCGTAAAGTGACCTCTCGAGTCTTTTTTCTGTTAAAATAGCTTCCAAAATTTTTTACCAATTTTAGGGTCCCTTCTTTTTGTGAGAAGATTTGGACTCATTATGAAACTACTAATAGTGTCAGATTTGAGCCGAGCGTTTTTGTTAGAAGAGTTGTAAACATGCTATAAAATTTGAAATTGATCCATCGTAAAAGGTGGGATTGGTAATTTCTCAAAAAATTCATTTTTGCAATGTTTCTTGTATTATAAATATATTTATTTCTTAAAGTTTTACAGAAATTTCAACGTTTCAAAATTTTAATTGTTTATTTAGTTACTAGTTTAATTGTAGTTGGGCTGCCCTCTCTCAGATATTTGATGCCCAAGTAACATACTCATTCACTGGTTAAAAAATAATAATTGCGGGAAAGGCAAAGCAGACAAAGATTTATTTTTTTAATGAATCCAAAATATAGTATGATTGATTAGTTACGCGTGTGACTTAAACTACTATCACCATTTTTCCAACATTTCTGAATTCTTGAAAAATTTCTGGAATTCTAACGTCTAAAAACAAAATATTATTGAAAACAAAGATTAAAAAGTCTAAATATTTTATTTTCCAAACAGTGATAACCTTCTTTTATTTTGAAAACTGTTTTAACTAGGAATAAGTGTTGTGATTCATCAAATTAACCATTAATATTAACGGAAAATCTAAAAAGAAACTTATTACAGAATAAGAAAGACGACAGCAACACTTGTTGTTTTAAAAACTTAATTGCAAATGATTTTCTAGTGGTCATGCTTATATTCAATCACTCTATACAGGGTGTAAAAAGTATGATGCTTACCATTTTAATGGGCAATAGTGAAGCTCAAAAAAAGTCGAAAAAAGCCAAGAACATATGGGTCAAAAGTTAATCGTTTTCGAAATATGACCTTTTAAAGTTTAAAAAAGTTGGCAACACCGCGCCTGTTTCATCGACCGTCGAATGTTTTTTGCTTTTTTTTTAAGGAGATGTTCATTTACATACAAATAATAAAAACTACTTCCTGCAATTTATTTTGATATTTAATTTGAAATTAAATTTAAGTAAAAAACAACAAATAATTATTTTTTGGTTTTAATTTGTTATTAAAAAATAGTTGTACTTACCAAAAGAATAGGCTAAATATCCATTTTAAGAACACAAATTATTATGTTTTAAAACAGCACTTTTAATTTTTCTTAAAGAATAAGATTTCTCGGTTACATACATTCCGTTTTCAAAAATCTTTGGTACATTTGCACTAGGTCTGTGGTAAATTTAAAACATATCGGCACATTTTCCCAATTTAAAAACAAATAAAAATATTGCGGCTGGGCCGGTGAGCAATATCTACAACTGACTTTACTTCAGGCACAAGGATTCCAGGTGCTTGTTGCCAATTGTTTTTTAACTTTTTAACTGGGGAAAAATTATTTATATTTTTTTTATTTGCAAATTAAACATTTAAAACTTAGTTTATTTTTTTACCAAATGAATCAGAAATCAAAAATAATTGCTTCTAAAGTTCTAACTTTGACATCTTTTAGACAAAAATCTGTCAAGTATAGACACATATGTCATATAAACTTTTTGACTTGTTTTGAGCCCCACTGTCGCCCATTTAAATCGTGAGCATCATACTTTTTACACCCTGTATAATTTACGATAACCTCTTTAATAAAAATTATTTATTTGATTTGTTACCTGCAAAACACATGTCAATTCCATATCATTTTATGATCTTAAGCAGAATTTATTTAATCTACCCTTAAGCGATGTTTCAACGGTGAGTTTTCACGGAAAAGAAGGATGGAAATTAATATTCTTAATAAATCCATTAATCACATGATGTTTTTTATCATCTTTAACTCCCCCTCCCTTGCTTTACCCTGGTGAGGTTTTATATTTTGGACCATCCCCTCCCCCTACTCAAAAACACATGTATTTTTGTGGTACAAAGATCTTTAAAATTTTGGAATATTATCTTTAATTAGAGATATAATTTTGAAAAATTAAGCACCCTCTCTAATAGCCTCACATGATCAGGGGCGGATTGGTATAGCCAAAAAGTGTAAGAATATAGGTAAAACAGGCCACAATAAAATTTTCTTTCGGGAGTTAATGTAATATCATAAAGCAGTCCGCTCGGACTCATACGATTCAGTCCACCGAGATTTTTTTCTGTTTCCAGATGTTCCCGTGATTAATGGACGATCCCTAATTTAAGGATCGTATCGGGCACAACACTTTTTTCATATTCCTTTATAATGAACTCCAGAGTTCTAGTAGGTGCCTAGTGCCCTAAAATAACGATTATATTTAATTAAATACACGTTTCCACAAAAAAAAGTGAGTAAAATTCTTGCATCGCCCTTTTTAAAGACGAATTCTAATTTCAAATTTCATCATTTAAATCTCAAAGGACAAAGGATCATTATTAATTAATTTCATCATAATTAAATTAATTAAAATCATTTTCGATTAAAGACCAACTATGAGAATATGTGTAATAGGTGTATTCGGTTAAAAATATTTTAAGAAGCAACGACATACATAAATAATTATTTAAAGTTCCTAAAAGCTGGTCAAATGCCAAAATATGCGAAGTTTATGAAAAAAAATTAATTATTTGTGATATACCTAGATAGCTAAAGAATATAGGTTGTATTATTCATAATATATTTTGTGTGACTATAAAGAGGGCATTACCAGTATTTTGTATAGATACTTTATTAATCCTAATTGTTTTAATATTCAAGTTAACTTGTATAGGGTGGCACCTTTTCAATGGATTTCCACAGTATTTGAAAAACTGCAAGAGAAGGATCAACTCTTTTTGAAGCAACTGCTACTGTGAAAACAGGTCGCGGCTAACTTGATTTGTTTCGGAGGTACAGAATGTTGGTTAAATTTTGACAATTTTAGCACACCTTTAAATTTTGGTTGTTAGTAAAGATAAAAATTGAGTAAAAAAGCAAGTTTATGTAGAACTTAATGTAGAATCCAGTGGCGTACCATTTTTTTAATGATTACAGTTTTTAAAGATATACTGCAACGTTTTTTAAATGAGACACGGTGTACTATTCGGTTCAAAATAAAATTAACTCATTATTGATACTACACACTTTATATTTATTTGCAAAAAAAATATTTGTGAAAAAACAAAATTTATAAAAAAAGGAATTAAGAACCTAAACATAGTATGTACATTTTACATTTTCTTGCTTATATATTATACAAAATATTGTACGGATCATTTGTTTCTAAGCCAACTTGCATTCTACTAAACAAAATGTGTACTTAGTTAATTGAAATTGAAAATGAATAAAAAGGGGCAATTAGTTAATAATTTAAAAATAGTATATTTTAGTTGTATATAAAGAAAAGCTTAAGTATTGATGACTTTATTACAATGTAGATACTTAATTTTATACATGGTATGCAAAATTTAAATTTAATAAGTTCTTCCTTAAATTTTTTACAAATAACCATTTTCTTTAAAGAAAAAAATACAGTGTGTGGTATTAATAGATAGGTAATTTTATTGGGATCAAATAGTCAAATAATATAGAGGGTGTTCCATTAAAAATAAAGGCAACTTTGGGTTATATCTTTAAAACCATAATTGATAAAAAATAATTAAGTACGTCAGTGGATTCTACATAAAATTCTACATAAATATGCTATTTTCCATTTTTCTTTACTAACGACCGAGATACAGAAGTGTGCTGAAAACACCCTGTACCTCAGAGACGAATAAAGTAAGCCTCGAGCTGTTCACCGTTGCCGTTGTTTCGAAACTTGAACTCGATCTATCTAGTTTTCCCAATACCCTGCCGAGATACAGAGGTGTGCTGAAAACACCCTGTACCTCGAAGAAGAATAAAGTAAGCCTCGATCTGTTTTACCGTTGCAGATGTTTCGAAAATCGAACTAGATCTATGTAGTTTTCCCAATACCCTGAAAATCGATCGGAAAGTTGCTACCCTGTACAGGGTGAGTCAACCATATGATGAAGTAAGGTTATGCTTTGAAGATAAAATTTGTCCATAAACTATGTCTAAAGTTTTGAAAAGACGAAAAACCAAATACACCAGAGTTTAGGTATAGGACATATTAAACAAAGAGGAAACAGTTGTTATACCTAATATATTTAAAGTAATTTCACTTAAAAACAAAAATATTTTAAAAACATAAAAGAAATGAAACTCAAATACAATTAATATTTTCCATGTTTATAGAATTTTTTTAACGAGAAAAGATTTTTTTTACCTTTGTTTTAAATAATTTGAAAGATAAAAGAAAATTTAAACAAAAAACATTTCATTTATCTCTTACTGGGTAAGTCGTCTTTATAGGTATTATATTTTGTAATTCATCTACCATTATAATTTTATTTTATTAAACTAGCCGAGAGGTGTTTTGTGATTCCTGACCGTGAATTATATTTAACTTTGGTTTAAAATGATTATAAATTTTTCCATTGTCATATATCTTTTTGCATTTATTTTTTATTGTTTTTTTTTTAGGCAGGTATTAAAATTTAAAAAGACGTTTGCTAAATTCTTACTTAGACTGAATTTAGTGCTCGACCTACGGTCAGCGGTGACATCGGTCGAACGTAGCAATCTACATAATCAATGAAAATGTATGATCAACTACAGTGCAGAGCGAGTAGCAGTGCACTGTAGTTGATCATACATTTTCATTGATATAGCTACTTTTGGCCGATGTTAGCGCTGACCGTCGATCGATCACTAAATCCAGCCTTATAATTTAAGCTATTAGTGCATGAAGGTGTGAAGTCATTTTAAAAAATTTAAAAATATATTAAGGGTTAAAGTAACCTGATTGGAGCTTTTTCTGTTTAAACTTATATCAAACTGGGTCAATACGAAGGCAATATAAGCTATTTAAAAATAATGGATCTTTTAAAATTCTTTACGGTGCCAGATGCGTTTTTTAATTGATTTTACGAAAAAACTAAAAAACTGAGTTAGCACCTTAATGCACTAGTAGCTTTAATTGGTATTGCCCCTTTTTTTTTGTCAATTATAGTATGTAAACGCATGTATCGAGATGGATTGCCTAAAAAAATATGGTCAAAGCTATGATTAAATAAAAAAAAACTTTTAATACTCCCTGTATAATGTCAATTCTTTTTTTTTTCTACATGACAGGACTAATATACCACTATTTTTTTTAAATTAAATAAAGCCTTTGGATTTTTTTAAAATTGAAAATTAAACAAAATATTAAATTTTTTATTGAAGAAAAAATGTTTAGGGGTATATCAGAACTGTCATGTAGAATAAAAAAATAGGAATTGACATTTTAAAGAGAGTATCAAACATTTTTCAATTTTTTTCAAAATTAATTATAGCTTTGACCATAATTCTTCAGGTGAACCCATTCGCAATACATTTGTAACATACAATATTTGATAATATGCGTAATTCGCGTAAAGAGCGTAACAATCTTAATAAAGGTCTTTTCAGGGAAAGCTCAGCACAAGCGCGTCCGCCATGTAAAAAAGCGGCAACATGACAGTTTCGATCACTTTTTATAAAATATGGCTGGGTAACAAGCATTATCACCTCTAATATCAGTGAAATTAAATGAAAAATTAATTGATGGTGCTTCATTAGGACATCATACTATAGAAGCCAACAATTGTGATCAGTTACGACGAGGGTTAAAGTGCCATGGTCGTCAAGGAGGAAATAAAACCGAACTAGTTGAAAGGTTAGGATAATAATAATTTAAATGTCAAGTAGAACTGTATTCTACTTGTTATGGTAATAAGTACAAGTAATTACAAAAAAGAAAAAATAATTCTTATGGAGGTTCTAGTGTCTTTTACCTACGACAAACTTTATTATTCGAGGTTATGGCGCGAGGTATTATATGTATTTATAATTAATTAAATATATTACCTTATCCCTTATTTTTTTTACAAAACTAATAAAGTCTGGATATTCGGTTGTTGGACCACATTCTTCTTCAAAATGAAGTGAACAAATATATCTGTTTTTAACATTATCAATACCTTCGAATCGACCATCACCTCGTCCACACCTCTTCACCCACAAATCGCATTTAGCACATTTGGGACAAATTTTTAAGTGTTTTTGCTTACCTATTTTAACAAGGCTTAAAAAAACTAATAAAATATAAATTTTCCTAAAAGGATTTACTACGCGTATTGTCGCGTATCACTGAAGCCTACTTCATAACAACAACGTTTTGTAGCCTCTTTCCTTATAAATAACAATATATACTTTAATTAAAATATTTAAATATTTATTTTATATATGCATTGCTCATACATTTGTAAATAAAGTGCCCGAAAAACATCGCAAAAATTGGGGCATGCGCAAAAAAAATCAACTATTCCAAGGCCTATTGGTTAAAAATTGGCTATGTTGCCAAATTTCAGTTTTTTAACCAATGCTATCGTTGGGGTTGTTACGTTACGCTACACAAATTACGCCCATGGCAAGCCGTCATAAAAGTCGTTTCTAATTCGAATCCGATACTAATAGTTAAATTGGAAACATCACAGAAAATATTCCGAATTGAAGCGTCGGTCAGGTCGTTGGTTTATGTTTAGTGATAATCTTAGACTCTGAAATATTTTGTGCTTTGTTAACCTCTCTGACGGGCTACCTCTATCATAATTTTGATTGATTTTTTTATTATGGTCACCCATCTTGATTTGTTAATTATACAAATACTTATTTATGCCTTAAAGAGACAATGTTTAATTGGTTATTTAATTATAATTTGGTCCTCTCATTTATATATAATAAGAATCTGTACAGTAAATTTATTAAAGAATATAAAAAATAATAAAGTTGTAAATAAGAAAAATAATGTTTTACTTATTAATCCTTCTTATCCCAGTGGTTGTTATTTTACCCACTAAAGATTTTTAAAAAAGTGGCAGCAGTAATTTTTAAATCAATATTTCTTTTTAAAATTCTTGGAGCCACACGTCCAAATAGGTAAATACCGCGGTTTCCTAAAATAAACTACTTATTTTATCGCCTTGTCGCTTCTAGGGCAACAAAGGTATATGATAATGAAGAATCCTATGTTTTTAAAGTGATTGTAAACATAAGAAATTAAAATTATGCCCAGATCACATCCTTAAATTATGATATTATTTTATTTTTGATATACAAAGTGATACAATATTATCCTTAAATGTTTAAGAGTATATTAGCTTTAAATAACTTAGTGGATGTCAATGAAAATAATTTTGAAAGTATTTTTAAAAACGACAGATAAACAGTTATTTTTTTTACAAATTATACCGCAATTATATAGCTGTCCTTGTAGACCTGAAATCAAAGGGTTCAACAATGGCCGCTTCGTATTGCAGGTTACATAATGTGGCATGTGCTATAAATTTCCACATTAATTTTTACGGTTTCTCTAATTGCGGACGCTTAATTGTTCGCTTTATTTGGTTTTTTGTTTGATTAACAGAGGCAACTCTGGTAATGTTTGGTGCAAGCCGAATCAGGTTTGAAATGCCTGTGTATTATACCTTCTATTTGTTCTACCATGAACTAGAACTAACACTGTTGTTCCGAGTGTCTGACTTATCGCAGAATGAGGAATAGTTCCGTCGATCAGGCTGGCAATCCAGACTTTAGGAAAAAGGACAGACGTCTAAGTAGCTTTCATGCGGAACTTATATCATTCCGTTATTCAATGAACCTTGTGTTGTCGCTTATTGCAAAAAGGATGAACTGTGCCAGTCTAACTAAGTAGAATTAGTGCAGAAAACGAACTATTTTGCCTCTCAATTTTTTTAAAATGCATAGAATGACTTGACATTTTTGCAGTACGTAAGGAATAGTATAAATCACCTAGAGGGTGGAAATTTTTAAAAATATTTTGAATACAGAAATCGATAGGAAAATGATTTCTAAGCAAAAAATGACCTTTCTTTTCAAAAAAAAGGTACGTATCATAAAAGTTGTGTGAGTAATGATTAAAATAAGATTAGACTAAAATTTTTTGAGTGCAAAAATCCTCAAGAACAACTTCAACGTATAGACGAGTACTACCTTGTTTCAACCCTTTAAACTTGCCCCTTTAAAAAAGGGTTTTAAACCGTTTAAATAGGTAGATCCTTATAGCTCTTGAAAAAAACAACAAAGTGGTTTTTAAAGAACTTTTTATTACAAAAACTGAAGAAGTTATGCTTAAAAAAATATTTTTTTGGAGCATTCTAAATGCGCCTCCAGGCATGTTTTTCCGCGGTTTTGTACTATTTTTTGCATTCTAAGATTTTAAGGGATGGGTTTTCGAGAATTAAAAAATTACAAAATTAATAAAAATACATACTTTTGGTCACATTTTTTATTTACAACTTTGTGACAATATGTTAATTTTTCTAGGGAACACATTTTTTTTATTAAATCATAATAAGGGTTGATTTTCAAGGGTTAAAATATATTAAATAATGTTTTAAAGAATTAAATACTTATTTTTCAATTTATATGAGCCTAATTTTATGTGACTTCAGCTTTAATATGAAAGTTTTAAAGGTTTTTGCAATAAGGGGTAGTTTTCACACCTAAAAAATTAAAAGCGACCTTCAGCATAATGGAGATCTTGAAGAGAAGGGTGACTTAAGCTTAATTCCAAATTTTTATGCAAAACACTAATTATATATAAATTTTTTAGGGTAAATATATTTTTTTAATCATAATAAGGGTTGACTTTTAAGGGCTGAAATATTTTAAATATTGTTTCATAGGTTTTAGCAATAAAGGGTAGTTTTCACCTCTAAAAAATATAGAGCACCCATCGGCATAATATAAATTTTGAAGAGGAGGGTAAGTTAAGCCTAATCCCAAATTTTTTATACAAATCTAGGCATTTTAAAAAAATTGCCCGGTTTTGCACTTTTTTCAGTTTCGTTTTCTAGACTAAATGGCCATGTCTAGTAAATAAGAGCATTATCTCTCTATTATCTAACTACCGCCAAGTTAAATTGAAAGTGACCAAAATTTATATGTTTAGTCCAAAAGGTCAGTAACCATGGCTTTCATTGTAATTGACCTATGGGCAGACCTTTTGTTCTCGACTTCCTATTTAAAATAGCCGACCAACTAATCAAAACTAACGACTAATTTCATTCAACGGCAACGGCACTAAGGCATTCATTTATATAACTGATCATGCGTATTACACTTCTTATTCCGTAAAACGTAAAAAAACAAAAACCCTCAAGTAGTTGGGGTGTTTATTTACGTGCGTTGACGATATTATCATCAGTTAAAATAAAAGTGGTTCAATTATTTACAGACTGCGTCCTAAAAATAAATTCAACGAGGAAAATTATTACAAACAAATTCTTATGTTTTGTTTATCAGTAAAAAAGTGTATTCTTTGTTATTATTAGCGGCGACACATGCTTTCAAAACAGATAACAAGGTCACCAGTAAGATCTTTAGTAGTCGATAAAGTAAAGTGTCGACGTTTTGTAAGCTTACTTAGCACTTTTAAAATGCGAGAGTTATTGTTAAATAAAACTAGTAGTCCTGCTGAAATACCCGAGAATATTTTACGACAAAATGAATTTGTTAAAACTCTTCTACATTCACCAGCAAGCAGGATTTCGATAGAGTTGAGCCCAAACAGTGACTTTAATAAAGAGATACTTCCTACACTTGCACAAGAATTCGTTTCGGTGACATGGTTAGGCACGACGTATTTGAAGTTGCCTGCTCATGAAATTCCTGCTATAATTTTAGCGCGGAAGCTATGTGAGAAAGGATATTCGGTCCTGCTGCACTTGGCGGGAAGAAATTTAAGTAAACAGCGAATGTTGCAGATTTTAAATGAATTAAAAGATGGGGGTATTAAAAATATTTTAGCATTGCAAGGAGGTAGGTAACTGTTTCTTAACTTTATTTACGTCATAATTTAACATAAAACAGATTAATTTGATGGTTGCATTTTCCCATAACTTTATTATAAATGAAATATATTTTTTTTAACTGTCGTAAATTTCTGACAATAAAAGTGTAATTACTTTTTGTATAAAAGCAAAATGTAAAATGGAATGACTCTATTATACTGGGTGTAAATCTAAAAAACAGATGACTCAGAATTGTCTGTCGGTCTCCTGATCTCTTGGTTCTTTTTTACTTTGTGTAAAAGTATTCTTAAAAAAAATAGGGTGTTGTTGATATCCTACAACCGTAATAATTGTACACGGCCTATGACTGTGCAAGAGACATACACTATTTTCATTTTTTTGCAGTAATTGCCAGGGGCGCACCCAGAAAAAAATTTCGGGGAGGGGGGGGTTATGAAATTACTGCATACCTACAAATTTTAAACAAAAAAATTATTTCTCATAAACAGAATATTGCACTTATCGGTAAACAAAAATAAAATTCTACATTTAGGCTGTTCTAGATACAAGTTAAATAAGTTTAAGAAAGAAAATTAAAAAAAAAAAGAAATAAACCAAACAGTTTTAACTTTCAGTTTTTGAACAAATTTTGTAGAACATGGGGTCAAGTTTCATAAATATGTAAAGAGTAAGACCATTTAGCCGGTTTTTAGGAAGATTCTTAAATAATTTTTCAGGCTAAGCAAAGTGGAAAAACTACGTTCACCTTCCGCAGTAGAGACAGGCAATACAACCATTATAAACAGCAATACCTTGATATTTGCAAAAATATGTGAATCTGAAACGTATTTTAATGCGCTTAAGGCATCTCTTGGTGGCTCTTTACTTGGCAGTCTAGCAATTGCTCTATACCCTAGTCTAAGCTTGAAAATTAGCTCTTCTTTAGTTCCTGTCAGGTAATCGTTATAAAATAAAATTAAAGAAACAAAATCTCCGATATTGTCTCCTCGGTGAGAAGGGCAGGATCTTTTGGAAAGATACTTTGAAATCCGGTTAATATTTGTCGATGTTTTAAAAATCTTTCTTTTAAATTTCCTATAAAAGAGTCCAAAAAAGGAATATATATTGCAATCCTATAGTAATCTTTAGTGCTTTCCGCATTAATATTACACCATTTTGTTTGATGTAGACTCGTGTTTTTTTTATTTTAAATTCAAACTTTTCGCCCAATTGTTTTACGTTTAAAAATAGCTTATTAAATTCAATGTCAGCATTTTCTCGTAAATTTTAAAGTTCAGCTATGGTGTCATCTGCCAAATTTGTAGCTCGTTTTAAATTAATGTTTCGTTGCTGAAGTGCTTTACATGACAGACTACTAAAGCGAAAAACCTGATTTACAACTTGCAAAGAAATAACAAATTCGGGTTTATTTAGAGATGCTCCTAATTGATCCTAAGCAATTCCTCGAATTTTAGATTAATTTTTCTTAGATTACATAGTAGAAATTAATTGAGGACTGCGTTTAAATACTTTTTATATTACTTCATGACTCTTGTTAATTTATAGTTTCGGTAACTTTTATAACGGAAAAACATATTAATATAAAATGTTTCTATAATTTGCAAAATAATTTCAAATCAAGGCTGAATTTGGGGGGTTAACCACCAAACCTCCCCCCTCTTGGGTGCGCCACTGGTAATTGCAAAAAAAACTGATTTTTGTAAACAACCAATTATTAATTATACAGTGTGTCTACTTAAGTTGGCAACATATGGGAAATTTTTTTAGTATTAATTTTACGAAAAAAAGTTATTCTTCATAAAAAGTTCTGCATGCTCTAAAATCTAAAATACAATCATGAAATATTAATTTTTTAAATCTATACGAGGTAAATAAAAAAATACGAATTTTAGTCAAGAGTAAAGTACCTTTATATATAACAATATCAAAAATTGTTATTATAAAAAGTTGTTCGGAATTAAAATCCTTTATATAACAATATCAAAATTGTTATATATAAAATTTATATATGATATATATATATATATATATATATATATATATATATATATATATATATATATATATATATATATATATATATATATATATATATATATATATATATATATATATATATATATATATATATATATATATATATATATATATATATATATATATATATATATATATATATATATATATAATATTAATATATATATATATATATATATATATATATCATATATTACTGTAATTATTGTAGGTACATATAATTTAGGATGCTTTGACAAGAAATATTTGACAGTGGCATTCAAAAGATCAGTTGTATTTAGCGAAATTTGGTAATAATTTAGTAGAAATGACAGCAAAATTTGTAAAAAAAATATTTTTAATTAGAAGGATGTAATGACCTATTTAAATATATTTTTTAATTTCAAACAACTTTTTATCATAACAATTTTCGATATTATGAAATATAAAGGTAATTTACTCTTCAGCAAAATTCATATTTTTTACATACCTCGTATAAAATTAATAAAATTTGATATCTGTTGATTGCATTTTAGATTTTAGAACATGCAGAACTTTTTATGAAGAATAACTTTTTTTTCGTAAAATTAATAATAAAAAAGTTTCCCATATGTTGCCAACTTGAGTAGACACACTGTATATTTTGGCAAGGGCAGTAAATATTATTTCAAAAATAATAAGGTATTACATGTACAAAAGTATAACATTTATAAAGTATAAACGCTTTTTCACCGCATCCACTTAAAAATAATTTTTCATTGGAAAGTTCTTTTGACCTATACACTTACGACTAGATTTTTTTTACTGAGTTTTTTAAATACTGCTTACAATTTTTAAACTTATATTTCTCCTTTAAAATTTAAAAGCCATACCTACCATTATCTTTGTTATTTTTTTAAAAATTAGTCATAAATATTTTAAAGTGTTTTTTTACCAGTTTGTTTTTGATTTGTTGCTTTTCTGCCGGGATTTCTATTTAAGACGTTTTCGAAAATTGCTTTGAAGAGTAATCCTAGGTATCATTAGCTTAGTTTTGGGAGCTAAAATAAAATTTAATTTGATGAACTAAACACACTGGTTAAAAAGGAGAGTTTTTAGTCATTTCTTTGCATGAAATTACTCAAGCACCGTTGTGTCCGTTGTATAATTTAGACTGAACTTCTAAACACGTGTTTAATTTTCCCATTTAAAAATATATTACCATAAAAAGACAGCAAATGCTTTTAAATGGAAAAGCTTAACAACCAGTCAAAGTTTGGTGGAAGCAAACTAACTAATTTTAATTCTGTTTTTATAAGAGTTAAAACATGCTGGTTATGATGCTATAATATTTAAGCTTTCAGAAATGACAGAATTGCCAGTAAAAAAAAGACAAACAATAATCTAACCTCTGCAAATTGTTTTTAAGTATGTATTGTGATTTAACAAGCAACCTGCACACTTGTAGTTTGACACAAATATTATATCGGAGTTTAGAAAATAGTTTTAAGGAAGATAAAAGGTAACTAATAACCATCTTCAAAATTATGTCTAAAAAAAAATACTAAATGATCTGCGTAAACCCACCTTTATTGGCTTTAATATTTCTAAGTTTTGCTAAAGGAGCTTAAAATCTGCGCAGCTAAGCGCATCTTTTGCTTTTAGTTTTGTTTAACTGTTTAAAACATGTTTTAAACCAGGTTTCTTCTGTTACGTTTTTATTAAAAAAAAGAGAATATTTTAAAGCCAGCTGTTTTAATAAAAAAGCCCACAAAAAACCATCTAATTATATACTAAGTGACATAGAAATCCAAACACCCAGTTTAAATGGTTTTATTTTAATAAAATTTGGTGAATTTATTTATCTTACTGGAAATAACAATTGATGGAATTTGCAGCCTTATCTGTCCGAGATTTCGGTTTTTATACTGCTTTTTTTAAAACAGTCTAAACTGAATATTGCAGCCGCAGTAAAGATCCAAATTTGGCGGATTTTGGTTCTTGACATTCTTTACGATTGGTTACGATGTCTAGAGTACGGAGACCTGTACGATTTCGTCAACTTAGTGAGTTTGAGAGGGGCCGTATAGTGGGACTTCGGGAAGCTGGACTTTCTTTTCGGGAAATTGCAGTTAGAGTGCAAAGAAGTGTAGACACTGTGGTTAGGTGTTGTCAGGCATGGCTTCAAGAAGGTCGTACGCGAAGAGTAAGGGGCACTGGACGCCGCCGTAGAACAACAGACCGTGAAGATCGTCGCCTAATATTATTGGATTTAAGGGACCGTTTCTCCACTACCAGGTCCATTGCAAATGAATGGTTTGCAGAACATGGAAGACCTATTGGCATGCGAACTGTTTACCGACGAATGAAACGTTTTGGCCTGTTTTCATAGCAACCATACTGGGTCCTTCCTTTAACTCCAGAACACCGACGTAATCGCCTTGAGTGGTGCAGAGAACGGTAACTCTGGGATCAGGAATGGAACAGTATTGTCTTTAATGACGAATCTCGATTTTGTTTAGTCATGTACCATGGTCGAGCCAGGGTTAGAAGGCGACGTGGTGAAAGGAGGAATTCACATTTTTTTGTTGAAAGACATGTTCATCACACTGTTCGAGTTATGGTTTGGGGTGCTTTAGCTTATGGTTCCAGGTCACCTCTAATCTTCATCAGAGGTAACATGATCGCGCAGCGTTATATCCAAGAAGTTCTAGAACCCCATCTTTTACCATATCTTGACACCCTGGCAAATCCAACTTTCCAACAAGATAATGCCCGACTACATGTTGCAAGAGTCACAATGGACTTCTTTCAACATAATGATGTCACATTGTTACCGTGGCCACCAAGATCTCCCGACTTATCCCCAATTGAACACGTGTGGGATATGTTGGGTAGGAGATTGCTCAATTTGCAACGTCCTCCCCAGACTCTAGGAGCACTTCGAGAGGAGTTGGTGATTGTCTGGAACGAGATACCACTGGAGGACATTGACCTCCTGATCAGAAGCATGCCTAGACGCGTTGGAGAATGCGTAACACATCGGGGTGCATCCACACATTATTAAAGGTAAAAGGGCTTTAAAGCAATGCAATATTTTAATCAATTACTTATTATGCTTCATTAAGTACTTATACAACATTTTATTAAAATAAAATCATTTAAATTGGGTGTTCGGATTTCTATGTCACTTAGTATAGTTTACAACTTCTAATTTTAATCCACATCATAAGTGTTAGAGTCTGAATTCACATCAATAGAAATTATAACTAGTTTTTATGCTATTTCGGTGCCTAGCATAATTCGTATTTTTGTGTGAATGATTCCAAATGAGGAATAAAGGCGCTTTAGCAGATGAAGCAGCTGATTATAAAGGTGCTGAACAAGGTCAATTGTAACTTTATTTAAGTTTTTTTTCACGAAATACTACCAAACGAGTGATGTGACGTCTTTTACATGATCCCATAACAAATAATGTTTAAACAATTTTTTTTATAGGGAAGGCATTGCTGGTGGATACTATTTTAAGGCG
This sequence comes from Listronotus oregonensis, assembly GCA_019359885.1. Classification (NCBI taxonomy): domain Eukaryota; kingdom Metazoa; phylum Arthropoda; class Insecta; order Coleoptera; family Curculionidae; genus Listronotus; species Listronotus oregonensis. The sequence goes on from JAHBCN010002329.1 coordinate 120,123, forward strand.
TACTCCCAACCTTGTTCTCGTTGTTCTTGACTTAATTTACTTCCTACAGATCGTTGGTCCAATATACGAGTATTCGTTAGATAGTGAGCTGGGGTCATAGCCATATAAAATCTTTTTATTTAATGGTCTTTAACATATATTAATTTCCAAAATAAAGATGGGGGAGTGCGACAATATATAATCATTTAGTGGTGGTGGTAGAGCTGGGCGCAAGCCAAATAGTTTTCAAAGTTTAAAAAAATGTTAAGTGAATATTACTTTTTGGAACGATAGAGGTCATAATTAATAGTAACTGGCAGCGCTATTAAAACCGTTTTAAAAAGTGTTTCAGAACATGTTTATTTTTAAATTCATTTTAACTCATTAAAGATCCGTAAACAAATACATGTTTTCATTAAAAAAATTAAATCAGTATAATATTTGAAAAATGAATATTTATATATACCTAATATTTAAACTCTAAAACAAATTATTTATGTGCATAGGTGAGGCATAAGAATATGATGCTGTTGTAAAGCAAACAAGTGTAATTTAACATTTAGTTAGTAATTGTACTTAGTTTGAGTTTTATTTATTTATTTATTGAATGTGTCTAGTTTCCTTTTCTTGTTTTTGACTCAGCTTTTCCGTTTTTTTCTGTGGCTTTTTTGTTATTTCTTTTTTAACACAATTATTTAAAAGAATGTTTGAAAAATAGAGCCCATCATAATGAACATATTTTTATTCTCATTACCACAAATATTGCGAGCATAAATCATTAAAGCCTTCATGTTGTCTAGTGCTTAAGTTAGTTAGATCACACAGGATAGTTTTTTGATTTGCCATTTTTTATAGTCACTCAGTAGCAGGGCATTAATAATTTTCTCAAAATCGCGCACATATGGAACAGAACGTCTTTAACAATTTTTGTAGGACCCTTTTAAAACCCGCCACGTTGTAAACAATCAAAGTATTCGTCGTAAATTAGGTTTCCTTTACTTTCAACAAAAAAAGAAACAAAAATGTTACAATTATTATATTTTTACAATTTTGTGGGCAGCATAACCGGCTATATAAATTTGTACCGATTTGTCAAATTTTATATTCATTTAGGTATTCAGTTTCAAGTAAAACAAAAATTTTCAGTGTAATTATTTTAATCAATCAAGATCATTTTCCGGGATACAGCTGTCTCCCTTTTTTTTAATCTCAGCTAAAGAGAAATTACCATCCTCAGCGCTTCTAAATATATGTTTGCGTCTAATTTTTCTCAGATTAAAAATATCATCAAAGCTAACATTGTAATTACAACCTGCGAGAAGTCTGTATTTACCAAATTTTTTTTCTAACTTTTCAGTAGTAAATTTACCTGGTAAAATATATGACAAATTAAATTTTGAAAATGAATAGTCAATTATTTCTAGTAAAACAGATATACTATGGCAAAGTGCAGATTAGGGTGTCGTTTGTAAGGACCATTATTTTTTTCAAGTTTATGCCAAGCTTCAACTACCGGGGGTTGAAATTTTTCTTAAAAATTAACAGAGAAATGATCAATTTTAGAGATGGGATCCAATATCGTTTCTTTTTACTTTCCCCCTTTAAAGTACTAGTATTACTGAAAATATCCCACCAATGTCTGATAATTTCAAAAAACGATGCTGTGTCTTTAAAATCAAAGTCATTTAAGCTGCGATTGTTGAAAATTACATATATTATCCGCAATAAAAACTTTTTGACGTCAAAATTGTTGGATAAACTGTTTTATAGTTAAGTTTAAAAGATTTTTTACAACGAGGTCCTTCTCCTGCTCATACTATTTAACGTCATTATATTTTGCATGTCTAATCACATCAAAATGATCAAAATCGGGATAAACAAAGGTTTTATCTAAGTTTTTTAAGTTTCGCCAGTTATTAATTATGTTTTTAAATAAATAAAAAATCAAAGCTAGAAAATATTTTGCTTTTGTAGATCAGGGTTGGGGGAAAGAAGTTAAATTTTTGTTTGTTATATTAGAAAACATGGATCGTTAATTCTGTGGTTGTCAGTTATGATATCTAGAACTTGAAACCCTTTTTTGGATCAATGAAATTACATTTTAGTAATAGAAAAATAATAAAAAAACAGTAACTAAATAGTATCTAATAAGCAGGCAGCCAGGTACCTATGCAACGCAATAACAAAAACAAAACGAACGACAAAATTCCAAAATGTTCGGTATACCTAACTTTTACGGTAATTTCAATGCTAATATTTGTATATCAATTTTTTAAAAATAACTAAATGATACTTACAAAATCAAAGCCAAACAAATCATTTAAACACTTTTCAATTTTAATTATTTTTTAAATCAATCAACCACAAAATGTCAGGTTCATTTGCCGCCATTTACTTTTTTAGCATTTGATAACACCGGCAACTTTTTATCCATGGGAATTATGTTTAGCGTAATGTTTAGTGTGAAAAAACTGTCCCTTAGTCCTCACGAAATCTCAAACAGTGAGACCTTTTACAGGTTTAGACTTATTTAACAATATTTTCTTTCAAAATGCTGGTGATATATTTAAAAGCGACTCAGACCAACCTTGGTGCATTAAACTTTAAATCATATGGCCAATAACAACAGATAGTGGCTGCGATCTATATCTAGAACATAGTTGCCAGATTTCCTAATAGTTGACGGCTTGTTAATGATTTAGTGGCTGTGTGGCTGGGCGCAAGAACCAAAATTAGTTTGATGCAATTATATTTGTTTAAAAATAATGATTAATTGATATATTACTTTTTAGGAACTTGATAGAGGTTCTTAAATTAATATAATAGTAACTAGTAAATGACATTGCTTGACTATTAAAAACAAGTTTTAAACATGTTTCAAACATGTTTTTTTGTTATTAATCTTAAACAGTTTTAAACATTAAAAACCAGTTTTAAACAAAAATCACATGTTTTTAATTAAAAAAAACGCGTTTTTTAACCCTGATCCAGCAGTTTACGTTGGGTGCAATCTCATGTAAATTAAGTGACTTAAAACTTTATAACTTAATAAGAAATTAGTATTAGCTTGTATTTTTTTAGATTGGTCACATGTGTTAGAAAAAGATGATACTAAGTGTGATTTTCCTTATGCCTCCAATTTAGTTTCGTTTATAAGAGATAATTTTGGAGAACAGTTTTGTGTTGGTGTTGCCGGATATCCAGATTCTCACCCTCGTAGTCCAGATCAGTTTAGTGATATTAAATTCCTGCAAGAAAAGGTAGAAAAATAATTAACAAAATTAGCTCAGCCGAAAAATGCTTACAATACCTAATTCATTATTATTATCATTATTATTTAAAAAATATTCATATCTGAATTTTAGGTTTAATGTACGTAAGTTTAAAGTTTAAGAATTGTTTGTTTAAACATTTGCAAAAATATATTTTTGAACGAAGAACCTTAAAAAATTAGTCATGTCAACTCATATATTTTTAATACTTAGCATTTTTTTAATGGCTCCATATTTCCGACCGTAAGGTGTAGAAACAAATGATTAAAAAAAATCAGGTAAGCAGTTTGTGGTCGAAAAGAACTCTTTTTTTTTGCCATTGCCTTGGGGCTTCCGCAAAAGAAAAGGCTATAATAACTAACCATAACTTTGTTATTGTTCTAAGTAAAGGTAACTTCCTGAAAATTACACATTTTTACTCGAAACTCCCTGAAATAGGGGCGGTAATACTGATATTTAGGGATAATTTTAGAAGTTTGCAATCTGATTGAACCTGACTTTTTGAGGTCGTTAAGTAAATTGTCTCCTCAACTCTTTTTTGTATGACATTTCGTTTCTCTTTTGATTAAGTTTAAACGATGGCTTTACTGGCACCGACCTCAAAAATATTTTAGGGCCCTGCAATTGATTTTGTTTTTGTTAAATAATTTAGTGTATGTATAAAAAATATTATGTCATACTTTAAGTTTTTTTGAAGTCGATTTAATTTTTTTAAATTACATATATATGTTTCAACTTAAATATTTTTTAAAAGTATCTCCTCTTTAGGATTATTCGGACAAAAAATATACCGAAATCTTTAGTCACCTTTTTTTATTTATGATTTAAGCCAAAAATATAGCTCTGTTCAGTCCTAGTTGGATGACCCTGTACATGATAAATCAAATGTAAAAATACTATAGTTAAGTTAATATTGTAACACCCTGTTTTAAGGTGCAACATAAACGCAAAAAAAAACAAACTAATTATGATGAATGAGAACTTTAAATTTGCGGAAAAATATAAATTTTTACTTACATTAATAAATCACACTTTGTTAGGCTCTTATTCATACGGGGTGAACTCTTTTTACACGATTTACGTCGTATTTTTATCTGACGCTGGATACTCATCCCCTTTCTATTGGTCCATGTATTTATATAAAATGGTGTTGTTTAGTTAGGAGTCAGTCAGTATTTCACTGATCGAGTTAATGTTATTTATTAAATAATAATTTTGATTTGCAATCATGTATGTGTGTAAGTTTATAGATCATATATTGCAATTTAAAAAAAATAGTTTTTCGGTAATTTAGGTATTTTATAGACTTCAAGATTATTATAAGATTTATAAAAATGCTTATGCATTTTGTCCTATTGACAATATAATATAAAATATATGCTTTATATTGCAGGTATCTAGTGGTGCAGATTTTATAATAACCCAAGCAGCTTTTGAATATGAAGTTCTCGAAAAGTTCGTTAAAATTTGCAGAGAACATAACATCAGCGTTCCAATATTGCCAGGAATTTTCATAATAAAATCTTATAAATCCTTAATCAATATGGCGAAGTGGTGTGAATTCCAAGTACCTAAAAATATTTTGGATTTTGTGGAGGAAAATAAAGATAACGAAGAAGTGATTAAAAATTATGGCATTAATTTAGCAGCAGATTTAATTAAAAATATTTTGGCTAATAAAGAGCTTTTTGGAGGCGTACACTTATTTTCTATGAATGATCTGAATTTAGTAGCAAAAGTTATTAGTAAAAGTAAAGAGTTAGGTGTGAATAAGAGTGAATAATTGTTATTTTTAGTATTTACTTCCTTTTATATAAATTCAGATTCAAATAAAGAAAACATATTACCGATTTTCTTTCTTATT
>JAHBCN010002330.1:0-27500 GCA_019359885.1 Listronotus oregonensis
AAAATCGTACTTTACGACAGTACAGTGTTGTAAATATAGTGGTATTTTGTGTCAATAAGCAATACCTAAATATAAGAAATCCCGTCACTGTGAACCAACTATTATCTTGCCTATAATGGTGGAAATTCAAACCGGTTAAATTTATACCGGAGACTCTTTATAGATATATTAACTATAAACACCACTCTGGACAGCAATATTAGTGCACCTAAAGGTTCCTAATTGGCAGTATCCATATTGATTTAGAACATTCAGGTAGAACAGGGACTAGGTATCGCGGAAAATGTATGAAAATATTCATAAGAACAGACTTTTACAGAATATTTTAGGCCTCCATCAAGATCAAAATTATCCTTTTAAATACTATTTAGAAACTTAACACATGGTCATAACACAACATACTTGAACTTCTACAGGCCAATAGCGCTTGAAGATTTCAGGGCTCAAGAACAGCAAATACTTTGTTATGTTACCTTTTTTACGTTTCAATAATATAAAACTACTTTCTAAACAGTTCGAATTCAGGTCAGGCTAACGATTAATATTGAAATGCTCTTCGTGGATATTAAAAGAGAATTTAATATTGGATTCTTAAGCTTCTATACACTTCTATAAGCTTTTCAAGCAGCTAAACGTCACATCTAGATGCACGTGAATGCCTTAAACATTAGGATTTGAGAAATCCATATCAATGCTAAAAAAAAATATGAAAAGTTTAAAGTAAAAAGTTTAGAAACCACCGCATTATTAAACAAATTGTCAGTTGATTATTTATTGTATCTTCAAGAACGGCGCCAAATATCTGGGTGTGACCATAAATGAGAGATTGTATTTTATGTAATATACGACAGCAGTAGTTAAAAAGGGGATTTTCTAGCTACACAAAGACTTAATTTGCTACTTTCACTACACCAGGGATTATCGCTCCAAAATAACCTATTTATCAATAATAATCAAATCATAAGACTAATGTGATTTAGCCCTCACCTTCTTTTTATGAGGATGACGTCCTCCTGTCGATATTTAGTCAATTTAAGAGTTTTATGAACTCACAGGCCCTGAGAAAATCCATGGGTAAGAATACGCTTTGAATAACTAGACCCTTAGAACAAAACTCTCAGCGTTACCAATCCTGGAGATCATCACGGTCATCCGCTACGACCGTGAAAGCTATACATATATGTATATCTGGAGAACCGCTAATAAATTAAGCATTATATCTCTTATTTCAATTAAAAATCTTTTAGATCTAAATCTATGACATAAAGTCTTACAATTACCAATGTTTCCACTACAATTTTAATAAATATTTGTATTATTTTATAAAGCGACTGTCAATAAATAAAGGCAATGTAACCCCAGAAAAAGTCAACAAGGGCTGCTTCCAAAAGCAGAATTAAATTATGCGAAAAATCTTCGCGCATCTGATGCACATATATTCTTGCAAATCAGGAGACCGAAACGGCCGCAAGTATGATAAGGAAAAGATGTAAGACATTAGTATTTATATTTTAAAATCAAATCTCCTGCGGAAAGAGTGTAATTTACCTTCTTCCTATCGTAATTAATAGTGCGTACAGTCAACTTGCTTTGATTTCTGTTTTTTACATTAAGGAATTTCGTCTTTTTTAAGTTATGTTGTAAAGCAAATTTTCTACAAAAAAAAACTTAAAAAAAAAACGTATCTTATGGCTTCAGCTAATACTATATATTGTTGCAAATTCTTTACTTAATAGCAGTGTAGAAACCTGCATTTAAAATCACCAAACCAACAGTTAACATCAATTTTCCTGTTAAATAGTGGTGACCATCAGTTCGCTGGGAAAGCGAAGAAATAGTTAGTAAATTTTGTAAATTGATAAATTTATGTATTTTAAAAGTAAAAAAATAATGAAAGTAAGCCAGTTGTGGTTGTCCCGACAGTCCATCACTCGACAATTCATCTCATCACGGACACTTCAGTATGGCCACATTCCATCACTGCATCACTGTATTATACCCTAATTCTGCCTTGCCAATTTATCATATACAGTTTCACCATTTGAAAAAATGTCAGTATAATAAAAATTTACTGTCATTAGAAAAGACGATAAAGGAAACTTTTTCTTTTAGATCGAGTTCTCGAGTTTAGTTAATTGTCTTTTCCCAAGAATGTATCCAGTGACATCTGAAAATACTACCCACCGGCGATTCTAGAAACAGCAAAATGCAAGTCAGTTGTTTAAGAAAGAGGGAATGATTGTAAGGGTAGATTTAGTGTTTGACCGACAGTCTGTGCTGACATCGGTCGAACGTAGCTATATCAATAAAAATGTATGTTATACACGCGTAATAGTCTATTAGCTCTATACCGTAGTTAATTATACATTTTCATTGATATAACTGTGTTCGTCCGATGTCGAACACTAATTCCAACCCAAAGCTTCCTATAGATCACACTCATTATGTTAGTTCTACTTACTTCTGGTACCAACGCATTTTTTCTAACTGATGACACGAAATTGTGCGTGATAAATTGGCGAAATGATAAAATGGTCTCTGATGAAGTGCCGTGGTAATGAAATGTCGCCGCGCTGATGTACCCGTGACGTGATATATGATTAAGTGCCATGGCTTTACGATAAAGGGGTTTTTAATAAGGTGACCGGCTTTGTTTTTGGATTTGACTTAGGGTACATGCAATACAGGGATAGAAACCTATATTTTTAGAATAGCTGCTGATATTTTGGGTATAACCCGCGAGTAAAAAAAAGACGAAATTTTAATTATACTACAACTATATTTACGAAAAAGCTACAAGTATAATAATAACAGGTACAGCTATCACACATACTGCATACAACGCAGTTCTAGGTTCACACTCGGACTCCACGATAAACTCTTCATTCCAAAAAGTTTCATTTTCTTTAACTGGTAACTCCAACACCAATTTTTCAGAAGACCAAAATTTTAAGTCAACTGTGCAACTATCTGACGTATTTGCACATACAGCTACAGGATTCGTCAGGTTGTAAACTGCCTTGTTTAAGTGAAACTGAACACGGATGGGGGGGTTTTTTTTTTTTAAAAAAAAAAAAATTTTAAAAAAAAGGGGGAAAAAAAAAAAAAAAATTTTTTTTTTGGGGAAAAAATTTTTTTTAAAAAAAATTTTTTTTTAAAAAAAATTTTTTTAAAAAATTTTTTAAAAAATTTTTTGGGGGTTTTTTAAAAAAAAAAAATTTTTTTTTTTTTTTTTTTTTTTTTTTAAAAATTTTTTTGTTTAAGTTTTAAAAAAATAAATAAATAAGAACAAGTCTTAATGATTACTTTCCAAAAATAAACAATTTTTGCTTAAAAGGATTTTAAGGACAGTCTCATTAAAATTTAACTTAAATGGCGATTCCAGGTAAAAAACCCCCCAAAAGTTTTTTTTTAAAAATATTTTTATATTTTTGATTGTATTTAAATAATAAAAAAAGTTTTTTTTTTTTAAATTTAAAAAAAGGAAATTAAAAATTTTTTCCGGGGCGAATTTGGTCCTCGGCTAATCCATAAAATATCATTTTAAGGTCATTTTTTTTTAAAAATAGATTGTAAGAGAGATCGAAAATTTAAAATTTGGGCAAATTTTTTTAAAAACTTACCTATAATTTAAATTTTTAAATAAGTTTTTCGGGTTTTTTTTCACTTAAATTTTTTCGGTTATGATGAGGCATGAGGGAAAATTTAAAATAAGCCCCTCCAGTTTGTAAAGCCCCCAGAATTAAAAAACCAAAATTCACAATCATATCTGATAGTTTTTTTTTTTTAACCTCGGATTTCATCCATCTTTTTTACAAATCCCAAAAAAAACAAATGGGAATTGGCAAAAATAGGCAATATTTTTAAAGGGTGATTAAACCCCAGGAAAATGAAACTTATTAAGAAAAAAAAAAAAATTAAGTTATCTTCATTGGATTGTTATTGTTGATACCCTTATTAGATCCAAAAAATTTGAGAGCATCTCGAAAAGCTTCTCTTCGTTTTCTACGATTATCAATATTGGTATTAAAATTAATTACAGGTTTGTGGTAATGTCTTCCTTGTGTCTCCCAAGTTGGTTTTCATTTTTTGCCTGAATGCCATTTTCATTGTTAGAATTTACATTTTGAAAAACGTTGGTATGATTAGAATATTTTTTTTTTGCCTTCCAAATTTTTGGGTTTTTTATTTCCAATTTTAAAATTACAAGAAATTCATGGAGGTTGTGGATATTTTCTGAATCTCCAACTAAAATATTTTTTTTTTAAAAAAATGCCAAAACTGGTAGACCTTCCATTACATTATCAATTTATCCGGTGGTTATTCAAAAAGAGCCAAAAAATTACCGGGGTTTTTTTTTTAATATATCAAATAAAAAATTTAAAAAAATGCCCCTGATTTTTTTTTTTTAAAGACAACGGGCCAGGAAAAAAATTATGCGGTAGTTTCTTTTTTTAAATTTTGATCGGCTCCCCCGTCCATAGTGTCAATTGTCAAAAGAACCCCGGACTTAAACTAATTTCAAAAGGTTGTTTTATAAAATGCACCATCGTACATAAACCCAGTAGCAAAGGACCATCCAACCTTATTGCTTAAATATTTTTCCCTCTGATCACAATGTAATTACATTTCTCAAATATAGTAGACGTTGATCATTTTTTTTAACTATCATACATTGTTAATATACAGTCACACTTTTTGTAAAGGTACTGTCAATCATCTGACAGCAATGAGCTAGCATTAAAAAATGAGATCTTGGCGAAACATCTGCAAAATTCCTTATAAAGAAATATCTGATTAACATTATTTATTTCTGAAATTAAATTGTCTATTCAAAAGTATAAGTGACGCTTTTTATTTTATAACTGAAAAGGGTTAGTTTTGGGCCAGCCAAAGAGAGGCCCAACTTTTTAAAGCAAATTAAATAATTTTGAAAAATATTTTTTTTCCAATATTGTGTCATTCAATTTTTAAATTAAAGAGTTGGCCCTCTCACTTTTTGTCATCAGTATTTGCCACTGGTATTAACACTCTCTTATGCAACTAATACCATTAGGTACCAGATTAAACTAACAATTAATGCTTCCCGCAAAAATATTTTATAGTAGAGGAATTCTACTCCAGAAAACTTGAGCTAGTATTTTCTAAAAGCATTCATTATTATCAAGCAAAGAACATTGAAGTGAACGCGATGACCGATTTTGCGAAGTCAAGTTAAAATTCCTGCGTATGTATTTCCAAATACTGTTTATGCAAGAAAGAAGCAGACCTACCTAAAGCCGCGTATCCATTACGCTGGCTTCGCGCACGGCATGTTCGGTATCGTTGCTTCGGAAAATGAAACCCAAAACGGTGCGCGCACCAAGGAGAATACTGCTGCGGTTAATACAAATTTTGTCTGCCGCCACATTGCAAGAGGTGGCTCCAGAAGCCGAGAGCGGCCTCTAATTCCGTCAAAATAAAAACATAAATGTGTGCCGCGCAAGCACATCCGGATTTTTGCCTTACGCAACAGGTTCATGAAATGGATACGCAGGTTAAGGCAAAGACGGAGAAGCGTAGTTGAGTAGTTTGAAAACCACTTAACTAACTAACTAATAACGCAGCCGAGCGAATGCAAAATTGTGAGTAAAAATAAGCACTTTTAGTCCGTTTGATGTATACTATTTTTTCTCCAACCAAGTCAAAATTAATACATTTAGTTATTCAAAAATCGTTTTTTTTTAATCCTATGATTAAAAGTAGCACTTTTAATCCTAGGATTAAAAGTGTTGCTAAGCAACAAGCACATTTTTGTGGGGTATGAGAAATGATAGCTTTTGCACCTGAAAATAGTACAAAAATGTCAACATTTTTGAGGTTGGTGAAAAAGTACATTTTTAAATAAAAAAACACTGCGCTATTTTAAAAAATTATAAGCTATTACTACCTGGTGAATGGATATTAAAATTTCCGGTTTCATTTTTAGCAACAGTTGTGTTTCTTTTAAAATGTGGATGATCTTCATTGTCTTTATCTTTTTGTTTTTTCTTCTTTTTACTCTGTAAGGCTTCCAAAATTGTTTTCATTAGTTTGGGATCGTTAAGTTCGCTCATGTCCACGTTGTCTTTAAGTGTATAGTTTTCTTTATTTACTTCGTGATGTGGACTAAAAAGTTATATAATAAAAACCACCAATATCGTACCTACGTAATATTAATAAAAGCTCTACTTTCTAAAATGCTTGACCGCGAAACTTTTAAATCTTTTTTAGACTCATATTTTTTTAATTTATAGTACCGGATTTACCTACATTTCTTTTAATGGTTTTCTTACCTATGAAACGTTACATCAGCCTCTATGCCTTTTCATAAATTCTGGATCATTAGTTTTAGATTCATTAGAGTTGGTTTTAAGAGGTCTTGATCCTTAGCGACGTAAGTTCCCTCTTTTATTGCTTCCATGAGTTCATCCAATTCTTCCGAAGAATCGTCTCCAATATAGGCACATTCGTGAAGATGCCTGTGCCTCGTATTACTATTAGTGAAGCACCTGGCCATCTTAAAAAACGAAAAGAATTTCATTAGACACCTTTAGTTTAAATTATAACTTTGCGCAGGGTTCTGTCGCCTTTTATTAAGATGTAAAAAAGAATCAAGACCAAAATTACCTGGAAGTATTCTTAAAATACAGGATGTATCTTAAATGCAAAATGGATGACTCCAGAGCTTTCAGTACCTTTCACAATGGGGAAATACTAAGGTAATTTATTTAAATAAATTATTAAGCTAAACTGAATTTAAAAATCCTAACTCTGTAGAATTCTATAAACTCAAAATATGTTTGTAAAAAACCAAAAATTTTAAAAATTTTTGTTTTGGGCCCAAAAAAAAAAATTTTTTTTTTAAAATTAAAAAAAAAAAAAAAAATTTTCCTTTTTTTTTTTTAAATTAACCCCTTTTTAAATTTAAAAAAAAAAAAAAAAAAATTTTTTTTTTAAAGGGATTTTTTTTTTTTTTTTTTTTTTTTTTTAAAAAAATTTTTTAAATTATTTTTTTTTTTTCCCCTTTTTCCCAAAAAAATTTTTTTTTTTTTTTTTTTAAAAAAATTTTTTTAAAAACCCTTTTTTTTAAAAAATTAAAAAAAAAGGGAAAAAGGTTTAAATTTTTTTTCCAAAAATTTTTTAAAATTTAAGTTTTTTTTTTAAAAAAAAAAAAAAAGGCCCCAAAAATTTTTAAAAGGGGGGGAAAACCCGGAAAAGGGAAATTTAAAAAAATTTTTTTTCCCCTTTTTTTTTTTTTAAAACCCCCCCCCAAAAAAAAAAAATTTTTTAAAAAATTTTTTTTATTTTTTTTTTTAAAAAAAAAATTTTTTTTTTTAAAAATTTTTTGGGGGAAAATTTTTTTTTTTTTTCCAAATTTAATTTTTAAAAAAATTTTTTTTTAAAAAATAAATTTTTTAATTTTTTTTTTAAAAAATTTTAAAATTTAATTTTAAAGAAATTTTTTTTTTTTTAAAATTTTTTTTAAAAATTTTTTTAAAAATATAAATTTTAAATTTTTTGGAAAATTTTTTTAAAAAAAAAAGGGGTTTTTTTAAAAAATTTTTTTTTAAAACCCTTTGGGGTTTTAAAATTTTTTTTAAAAAAAAAAAAAAAATTAAAAAAATTTTAAAACCCTTTTTTTTTTAAAAAATTTTTTTTTTTGGTTTTTTTTCCGGGGAAAATTTTGGGAAAAAAAATTTTTTTTAAAAAATTTTTCCCAAAATTTAATTTTTAAAAACCCCTTTTTGGAAAAAAAAAAAAATTTTTAAAAATTCCAAAAAAAAAAAACCCGGGAAAAAATTTTTTTTTTTTTTTTTTTAAAAAACCCCAAATTTTTTTTTAAAAAAAAATTTTTAAAAAAAAGTTTTTAAAATTAATTTTTAAAAGGGGTTTTTTTTTTTTTAAAAATTTTTAAAAAGGGAAAATTTTATTGAAAAAAATTTTTTAAATTTAAAAAAATTTTTTTTTTAAAAATTTTTGGGGGGCCCGGGTTTTTTTTTTAAAAAAAAAAAATTTTTTTTTTAAAAAAGGGAAAATTTAAAAAAAGGGCCCCAATTTAAATTTTTTTAAAATTTAAAAAGGAAAAAAAAAAAAAAAATTTTTTTTAAAAAAAATTTTTTAAATTTTAAAATTTTTAATTTGGAAAAACCCAAATTTTTTGGGAAATTTTAAAAAAAAAAGGGGGGGGGAAAAAGGGGGGTTTTTTTTTTTTAAAATTTTGTCATTTTCCAAGCCCCAAAAAAAATTTTTTTTAAAAAAAGGGGACCCTTTTTCCCCCCTTTTTTTCCCCTTTTAAAAAATTTTTATTTTTTTTTTAAAAAAAATTTTTTTTTAAATTTTTTTTTTTAAAAAAAACCCTTTTTTGGAAAAAAAAAATTTTTAAAAAAAATTTTTTTAAAAAAAAGGGGTTTTTTTTTAAAAAAAAAACCCTTTTAAAAAAATTTTTTTAAAAAAAAAAAAATTTTTTTAAAAAAAAATTTTTTTTAAAGGGTTTTTTTTTCCCTTTAAAAAAAAAAATTTTTTTTTTTAAAAAAAAAAGGGGGAAAAAAGTTTTTTTTTAAAAAAATTTTTTTTTAAAAAAAAATTTAAAAAAAAAATTTTTTTGGGGTTTTTCCAAACCCCCGGGAAAAAAATTTTTTTTAAAATTTTTTTTTGGGGGGTTTTTAAAAAAAAAAATTTTTTTTTAAATTTCTTTTTTTTTTGGGGCCCCTTTTTGGGGAAAAAATAATTTTTTTTTTTTTTTAAAGGAAAAAAATTTTAAAAAAAAATTTTTTTTTTTTTTTTTAAAAAAATTTTGGAATTTTTTTTAAAAAAAAAAAAAAAATTTTTAAAAAAAAAAACCCACTTTTTAAAAAAAATTTTTTTTTTTTTTTTTTTTTTTAAATTTTTTTTTTTTTTAAAAATTTAAAAATTTTTTATAAAATTTAAAATTTTTTTTAAAAATTTTTTTTTTAAAATTATAAAAATTTAAAAATTTTTTTTTTTTAAAAAATTTTTTTTTTTTAAAAAAAAAAATTTTTTTTGAAAAAAGGGGTTTTTGGGTTTTAAAAGGGGGGGAAAAATTTAAAAAAAACCCCCCAAAAATTTTTTTAAATTTTTTAAAAATTTTTTAAAAATTTTTAATAAAATTTTTTAATTTTTAATAAAAAAAAAAAACCAAAAAAAAATTTTTTTTTTTAAAAAACCCTTAAAAAAAATTTTTTTAAAAATTTTTTCCCAAAATTTAAAAAAAAAAAACCCCCTTTTTAAAATTTTTTTTTCCCCCTTTTTTTAAATTTTTAAAAATTTTTTTTTTAAAAAAAAAAAAATTTTTTAAAAAATTTTAAAAAAAAAATTTTAAAAAAAAAAATTTTTTTTCCTTTTTAAAAAAAAAAAAAAAAAAAAAAAATTTTTTTAAACCAAAAAATAAAAATTTTTGGGGAAAAAAAAAAAAAAAAAAAAATTAATTTTTTTTTTTTAAAAAAAGAAATTTAAGTTTTTAAATTTTTTTAAAAAAACCCCCGGCCCTTTTTAACCGGCCAAATTTTGGGGGGGGTTTTTTTTGTTTTTTGCCCTTTAAAAAAAAAGGAAAAGGGTTTTTTTTCCCTTTTTAAAAAAAAAAAAATTTTTTAAAATTTTTTATGTAACCAGTTTTAGGTCACCAACAGCAGAATAACGCGAGCGGGAATCTTTATGGTTAGCACATTAAGGCTCGTGTATAAAGCTTAAGTACTAAGTACCATATGTAACGGATTTTTAGATATTTAACCCATTTTTCCCAGTACCACCAACGATTTTCAAGTACCAAAACATGCAGATACTCTTTTTGGTCACTTTTAAATTTAACCTTAAACGATAACCCTCTTTATCGATTCCTCTTTAATTTCCAGTTAATCTGATTAAGACGGGTCCTAGTGTTTAACGGGAATACGAACCATACCTCACCCATCAAACTACTCATTAAGATCAATGTTATTTAACTTTGCTGATCAGGTGAGAAAAGAAGCGACAAAGGCAGTTGAAGTTGTACCTCCTATTGAGATTTACTAAAAGTAAATGTAGTTGTTTAGAATCGCGCCATAAAAAATCGAAAAATGGATATATTGATATGTTTTTTTTTATTTTATTCTATTTTTCGGCGGATTTACGAATCTTTTAAGAAACCAAAAAAAAAATTTTTTTGGTGTTAATTTTTTTTTTGGAAATTAAAAAAAGTTTTTTTAAAGTTTTTCGTCAATTAAATGCATTCATTTAAGTTTAGCATTTTCTACTAATTTGTTTCATATTTAACATGTAAATACAAATATTAAAAAAATATACAAAATTTAATTTTTATATTTTTTAAAAAAAAAAAAAATGGAAACATTGACATTTTTTATTTTTTATTTTTATTCTATTTTTGATGAGCTTTAGGAATAAAAATATTTGACAACTTAGAAAAAATTTAATCATGTTGATTTTACATCCCAAAAAAGTGAAGCCGCGATTCTAAACAATTACCAAAGTAAATTAAGCCGAATTAGTGAAATGAAATAAAACGCTGAATCTTAATGACTTTAAGTATTTGTTAGTTTTTTTATGGCCGTAAAATCAGCACCAGTACCCGCTATACAGGTTGCCGAAAAACGACGAAGCGATATTTCATGTAAAATTAGCGATTTTGCAATTTTATTAATTTGCATAAAATTTATTTTGACCTTAAAACACGTCAAATTTCTTCCTTTGCCTAATCAAGTACCATCTCCCATATATCTTTTCTCGGAAAAAATTAGTTTCGACGTAATTACGCTTTAAAGTTAACGTCTGGCCCTTTAAATTTGTCGTCAGACCAAAAAGCCGTGTGACGACACAAGTGTTGCTGAGTTCCAATATTAGTTCATTATTTGCATAGTTAATTTATTTAAATTAGAGCAAAAAGAGAGATTATCCATTGCGATCCTTTATTCCAATTTAAGATAAATCGGTTTAATGTCACTTAAATATGCAACATAATAAATATAAAGTGTAATTACACCGTCAAATCCAATGAGCTGTTAGTTTAAGTGGAGAAAGCATCGATTTGGCATAAGCGTGGCATCATAAACGCACATTCTAAGGTTCTGCCTAGCGATGAATGAACCTCTGTACTCGAAACAATAAAATCCACCAAAACCCGGGGAAATGGTTACTACAGATATTATTTTGTCGTAAACTCTTCCAAGTATCTTTCTTTTTTTTCATTTAGATAGTATTTATAATTAAATTTTACTTAATTTATTTTAAAATTACATCAAAATAAGCTCTACTATTTTTTTAAACTGTAAATAATATTTGTTATATTTATTATATAAAGTATAACACAAAAAGTAATGATGTCAAAATCTATTATCTTTTTGGAAACTACTAATAAAGACGCGACAACGTGACAACAGCGGATTTTTGAAGCGTACCCGCCACCTTCAGCTTTGCTCATGGTTCTGGGAAGAAAGAACCCCTCTTTTTGGCTGTTTTGTCAAAAAGTCACCCTTGCTAGGAGGCGCTGGTGTACTTAGGGAACCAATGAGAACCAAACCTTGACCGCAATATATAAAGTAAAGTTTAAAAACGGCCCTCTGGAACACAACGCCATCTACAACTGGAGGGCCACTTTTGTAACACAGAGTGGGTGTTCCTTTACCTCTCTAGAATCCATGGTTTCGCTCGAGAGATGACAAATTCAATATGGTGTTTTAGTATAAATGTTTTTTGTTGTTTGGGTAATTTTTGTGGCAATTGTATAAATTTCAGTTTTGAGTAAGTAGTTTAATAAATTAAAATGGTAAGGCAGCGCCAAGTGTGTAAAGTGACGGATATGATTCCTGGATTATCATTTCACAAGTAAGTACAAACTATGCTTGTACCATTCTATCGCCAGTAATAAACACAAACCATGTTGGGCGCAGCTCTCGATTGCGTTTATGAATGAAATGCTTTCTCTATCTATGATGTTAGCTCATTGGTCAAATCCATCACAATTACCACAAAAAATACAATTCACAAAAAATAGGTTGAAGCTTTAAGAAACTATTCATTATAGTTTAAGAAAAACACCTCGTAAGTAATCATAATAATGATTGTCTACTTTTTGAACCAACCCAATACATTTTTTATTGTTGTAACCATAGTAACTGATTTTTAAACAATGCAATACATTTCCTCTTAATGTGTTTTTTTCAAACAAAGATGGACAGATTATTGTGTTTTCTTTAAATAAACAAAATAAAAATGGCATTTTAACCAGAAAATTAAAAGTGTTTCAATATCCGGATTAGCTCCACATGGTATTTTATTTACTCCGCTTTCATTAGAGATGTAATATTGGAACTTAGCCCCGGTCCCTTAGCCAGCGTCCATTAATCACGTGAGGCTCGAAAGGGAGGTTCGACAAAAATCACGAAATATCACAAGGAGGAAGGGGGAATGTAGTGAGATATCACGTATATTTATTTTGTCGCGTGATTTCTAAACAACCGAAAATCGGCGTGTGAGCTCGACGATTCCCCATTTTTCACGGTCCCTAATTTTCCAAAATTAAATTAGATTATACTTACCTGTAATTAAAAACAATATTCTAAAATGTTAAATATACTTTTTACTAAAAAGATACACGCGAATTTGGGAAGAAGGGTGTGGTTAGTCTTAAACCTCACCACGTATCACCAGGGGGGCGGAAAGATTTAAAAAATGCTAAAAAACATCACGTGGACGACCCCATACGTGTGGTTAGCCCCTTGTGACGTAGATACCGTTATCGCGGAAAAGTTTTATTTGTGTATTTTAATATAACAATATTTGGTATAGGCGGTATTTGGGTATAAAGGGCTATTTTTAGCCAATAAAAAATTATGGGCATAAGACCTATTAGTACGAAAGACTTTTATGTAATGTTTTGTCCAAAGACCCAAAAGAATTACCGCCATTCGAGCAAGAGGGGACTTTATTTTTTATGCGATCTTTGTTTTCTATTTTTCTGATTGCTGATTTTCAAGAGTAAACAGAATTTAGGAAATCACAGTTAAAGTTTGGAGTTCTTAGCTAAAATAAAATAAAAACATAAATTCCTTAAGTTTCATTAATTCTTCTTTAAAAAAAATAAATTGTGTTATTTAATATTCTTTAATTCTCTTAAAATTAAGTATTAAAGAATAACCAAAAATTATTCTTTGTTACAAATATACGATTCTTAAATAATATATGGACATTTACTTACGGAGTATATTGTTTTATTTCACCTTTCTTATCAATGTGTTTTATTAGTAAAGAGTTATATGGCAAAGTTAATATTCGCAAATCAGAACGATGCATTAAAAAGCCAAAAAATAATTTAAGATGAGTTGCAAAAATTTTAGTATAAACATTTTTTATTACACAGACCTTTTTTGATCATTGTGTTTTATGATCTATAAAAGTTGTTAACAAACAAAAAATAAAATTGAGATTCTGAGTAAAAAATAGCTATTATGTAAAAGGAATGGTTTAAAAGGTTACTTACCTACTTAAACAAATGTATATAAACTAAATTTCAGATAAACAGTTTAAAATATATTTAAATAATGAGATAAAAAGGATTGTAATCAAATACCAGAAAATGAATAAAAACTTAACGCTGCAATTAACTAGTGTTTAAAAAAAAACGGCTTTCTCAAATCTGAAAAAAAAAGCAGGCAAAAAACCGTTTTTTTTTCTTAAAAAAAAAACTATCAATTAGGAAAAATTCATTTTTTTATTATACTTAGTTACATTAATAAAGCTTTTAGGTGATTTTTGGTGAATATTTTTTAGTATTATTTTTTATATTGATATATATATATATATATATATATATATATATATATATATATATATATATATATATATATATATATATATATATATATATATATATATATATATATATATATATATATATATATATATATAAATTTCTAGTTATATTGCCAACCGGCCAATGTGATGCGACAATATATTTCGACGAAAAGAGTTCTGAGGGTGATAACAAAAAATTTGAAGAAGTTTTAGGTGTGTTTATGCGTTTCATTACGTTTTTAATCATTAAGACTTCATTTTTAAATTTTTGGGTTTTTGTTTATGTGATGCTTTACTTATTTTACAGTGTTTCATAATGTTTTGTTTACTTTTGTAAATATTTTGTTAATAAAGATAAAAAAATACTTGGAACTGGAATTTTCCAATATTTTGGGTTTTTTCTGATCCTTCAAGTACGTCCAAGGACCGAGAAAAGTTTAAAATGAATTGATCCAACTCTTGCACAGGTTTGACATTTTTAAACGATCATATTAGAGTCATAAAAAAGCTGGAAAAAAATTTGGCGCGGTGCTATCCTTGGAACCTTGGAACCACTTCGTTTTTAACCCTGAAGTACGTCCGAGGGCCGAAAAAAGTTCAAAATGAATTGATGCAACTCTCGCACCGGTCTGAAATTTTTGAACGATCGTCCTAAAGTCATAAAAAGCTGGAAAAATTTTTTGGCGCGGTGCTACCTTTGGAACCACCCCTTTTTAACCCTCAAGTACGTCCGAAGGCCGAAAAAAGTTCAAAATGAATTGATCCAACTCTCGCACCAGTCTGAAATTTTTAAACGATCGTCCTAGAGTTATAGAAAAGCTAAAAAACAAATTTTGACGCGGTGCTACCCTTGAAACCACCCCTTTTTAACCCTCAAGTACGTCCGAGGACCGAGAAAAGTTCAAAATAAATTGATCCAACTCTCGCTCCCGTCTGAAATTTTTGGACGATTATCTTAAAGTCATAAAAAAGCTAAAAAAAATGGCGCGGGGCTTTCCATGGAACCACCCCTTTTCAACCTTCAAGTACGTCGGAGGGCCGAAAAAAGTTCAAAATAAATTGATCAAACTCTCGCACCGATCTGAAATTTTTGGACGATTATCTTAAAGTCATAAAAAAGCTGGAAAAAAAATGGCGCGGTGTTATCCTTGGAACCACCCCTTTGAAACCCTGAAGTACGTCCTAGGGCCGAAAAAAATTTAAAATTAATTGATCCAACTCTTGCACCAATCTAAAATTTTTGGAAAATCGTCTTAAAGTCATAAAAAAGCTGGAAAACTTTTTTTGGCGCAGTGCTACCCTTGGAACTACCCCATTTTCAACCCTCAAGTAGGTCCGAGGGCCGAAAAAAGTTCAAAATGAATTTATCCAACTCTCGCACCGGTCTGAAATTTTTGAACGATCGTCCTAGAGTCATAAAAAAGCTGGAAAAAATGTTGGCGCAGTGCTACCCTTGGAACTACCCTTTTTCAACACTCAAGTACGTCCGAGGGCCCAAAAAAGTTCAAAGTGAATTGATCCAACTCTCGCACCGGTATGACATTTTTGAACAATTGTATTAGAGTCATACAAAAGCTGAAAAACAAATTTGGCGCGATGCTACCTTTGGAACCACCCCTTTTTAACCCTCAAGTACGTCGGAGGGCCGAAAAAAGTTCAAAATGAATTGATCCAACTCTCGCAACGGTCTGAAATTTTTGAATGATCGTATTTGAGTCATAAAAAAGCTGGAAAATTTTTTGTCGCGCAGTGCTACCCTTGGAACTACCCCTTTTCAACCCTCAAGTAGGTCCGAGGGCCGAAAAAAATTTAAAATGAATTGATCCAACTCTCGCACCGGTCTAAAATTTTTGAACGATTGTCCTAGAGTCATAAAAAAGCTGGAAAAAAATGTTGGCGCAGTGCTAAAAAAAAAGTCGCCGCCAGGAAGAGATTGTGCTGCCTGTCAGTTATGCTGTGCACAAGTAATTATTGAGTAAATTTTCGGCACAATTAGGACAATAATTTTCGAAATAATTCTCGTATATGTAAAACGGTTTTTAATATATTTTGCAAAGAAAGTTCGTAAATCAGATTAAAAAGTAATATAGCCATTCAGATATTTACAATAAAACCTTCCAACCAAGGCGCAAGACAGTGCACCAAGCCAAGTTTAGGCCTGACGCATGCAGTGTGTATATTACACGAAACGTTTCAGCATCTTTTCCTCTACCGCAACTTCGTTATTGTTGCACACAAAGGTAAGGCATTTGGTATGTAAATTTACATAAGTTTTCTAAATATCTGTGAAAAAATGGAGAAAACTGTGTCAAATGGTTAGTTCTAATTAGTTACAGTTACAGGCAAGAAGGTTGTGTTGGGTATATAATTTATATAGAATACAATTGTGGACAGAACTTGGCTTAATTTTAAATCTCAGTACCTTAAGAAGCCGAGATTGTTGGATAGGAACTTGGCCCTTATTTTACATAAGCGTTGTTGGTTGAGTAATAATATAAAAGAGTTAGTTGGTAAATTTTCATTTAAACTTTTATTTATCTTTTTGAAGATACACACACCTGTATAGAACTGATTTAAATACAAAATCGCAATCAAAATATTTTTGCTGAAAGTCTCGCAAAAAAGCTTGCAGACTTACCTGACACCAAGTTGTCGATACTCTATTATCAATCATGCGCATATCGGACATTGCAAGCGGATAGAGCTGAGCCCCATATACATTGTACCTTAGATATAAAGGTACCCCCAATATAAGGCTCGGTACTATAACTCCTAGAAGACATAGTCTTGCAACCCTAAGGGGTCCCTTTAAATTCCTTGATGGTCGTCTTTCGTAAGGTCCAAGGCTTTGTAATGGTATCTCTGAAAGAAACGAATCCGACTATAAGTTTCCTGAATAAAACAGAGACATTACTTTATTAATAAGGTCTAATAATATCTTAACAAGTCCTGTCGCTTATTTCATATTATTATTTGCTTTCAATGAATGAAAATTGAAGTTACAAATAGTAAATTAAAAATTAAATAAATACAATAACAATTTTCTAAAAACATAATTTTAATTTTAAAAAATATTATATAGCAATGTATATTATGAATTAGCAACTGAATTTTCTTTTTATGTTTATGACAGCCCACGAAGATTTATACCGGGTAATCCAGGAGGGTGGCTCACTCCCTTGTTTGTCATTTTTTAAAATAGAAAAATGAAACTTTGGGTTATTATATAATGTCAAATTTGACGCTTTTGAAAGTCACATGATTTTCGGTGACTTCCGGGTTCACTGAAAACGGCTTTAATTCTGTACATATCAAAAAGAATACTAGGATTTATGTTAAATAAATAAATAAATAAATAGATTTACCATTCAAAAAACAACAATGTTTGAAAAATAAAACAATTGATTTATGGCGACAGAAAAAAAATTCCAAATACTATTAAATTGTTAAAAGATTTGCAATGGTAATAAAGATACTTGTAAATTGAATTACCTAATAAACCTCTATTAATTAAACCAACAATTTCTATTTATATTTCCCTATGTTTGTCTCAAATTGTTACGTATTTTAAGGTATAACATAAAATGTAATTATTTACAATATTGTTTAAAAATGCTGATTTGCTTTTTTTATTACCATATGCTAAATTTTGCAAAATACTATTTGGGTATACATGTTAAAGTTTACCAGTGGCATTTTCACCGCTAATTTAACCAATTTTTATACAGGGTGTTTCTGAATCTTATGTCTATACTAAAGGGGATAATTGTACAAATAATTAAAAAAAAACACGTCCTATTAACAAGTCTTGTTCAAGGCTTCGTTTACGATATAGAGGACGTTTTATTTTTGATATGTTTTGTTTTTTTCTTGACAATTTAATATAAGTTATAAAAACCTATGTTTATGCAGTCAAGTGTTTTTTTTCTAGAAAAAACTATCAAAAAATATTTGATGAATTTTAAATTGTCCCAAATTTTTTCAGCATTTTAACATATTTTTCCAACTATGTCTTAACCAGTGCAAAATATAAAAAAAGACTATGAGGCCAAAAAGTTGGAGAAAATATGTTTTATATTAATGGTGACAAAGAAAAAAAAGTTTGGGAGGGATAAAGGGTCATCACCCCAAAAAAAATAACAGCCTGTAAAATTTTAAAAAAATTATTCCAATCATTTTATGAACATCGATTGCACTAGGCCGTGTGTCGTGTACTAAATTTTTTCGCGACATACCGTTTTTAACTACTGGTTGATAGCAGTTCTTTCCCCCACCCATCTAACCGTGCTTAACCCGCTTATCTCGCAAAAACAAAACGGTTTACGTATGTCACGCATGTGTCAACCTACCTAACCTAACTATTCCTTTTGTATGTGTCTTTGTTCTTAAGTTTTAAAAAATAAATTTTGTTCCAAATGAAGGAAATAGTCGCTGCCAGCGTTTTTGCAGTGGCTGAAGAATTACTTTTCAGTAACACTAGTGAAGAAGTATTTAGACTGGTTGCTTTTAACTGTTGGGTTATCAAAAACAGAAAAGAATTTGATTTCTTGTTGCAATAAGATATTAGCTGTTTCCAAGTCAACTGTAACAAGTAAATCTTTTCCTCTATAATTTAAATATAATTGCACTAATTTATCCATTGGGAATTAACTGATTAAATTGAATCCTCCATTATTTTAATTTGACACTTTACATAACCATTATGAACGCTCCTCCCAAATAGTGGCGATAGCGATGGATCCTGGGTTCAAAGTAATTACGTAGATACTGACGTCATAACACCCTTCCGTACGTTACCGCTTCTTGCCAAAATAAACCGGTATGTTAACTGTCCCAACAATTTTCAACGCGGTATGTCGCTAAAATTTGTTTAATATAATAAAAAATGTACAAGCCATGTCAAAAAAGTCAAAAATATCAAAAGTTCAACGCCTTGTAGATCTTTAATAAAGCCTTGAAGGATATGTGTTTATAGAACTTTTATTACATATTCAATCACATCCTTCAACATAAACACAAGATTTAGGCACTTTCTGCATATAAATAATGTTAAACAGAATGCTTGTTTTTATCTGACTAGTTTGTTTTTTTTTTAATTCTGGGTGTTTCTTAAGTAATTTAAGTTATTTAAGGAAGTGATCTCCTAAATGTTAATTTAAAAAAAAATGATATTAAAATATGTCGAAAAATGTTTCCAAAATACAGGGTGTTTAATTTTTATTAATTTTTTTGGTATAATGTAATTTTCGGGTAATCTAAATGTCTTTATTTTCTCCAGCTCTAAACGTTTACAGTGTTTTTAGAAAGCATGTTTTTGTATAAATAAATATTTAATCATTTTACCAGGAGCGTGCGCGTAGGTACTAGTCCATTATTATTTTAAGAATTATAGGTACGCTACTGATAATTTTTATATTGTGAATCTTTTCAAATCTTTACTTAATACCTGACATAAATGTCTTTTAGTATTTTTCAGGTGCAGCTTAGTTTACCAGAAAAAAAAGTTATTTTATTAATGCATATAGAATAAATTTGTTATAGATGCATATGCACATAATATGCTTTATCACATCATTTTCAATACATTTCTAGTAAAATACCTATTGTCTCCCAAACTAGGCTGCAAATCCAAAATGCTAAAAGACATCTTATGTCAGGTGTTGAATAGAAATTGCAAATAAGATTTACAAATTTAAAAATACCAGTGGCGTGCTCATATTTTTAAAAATAATATTAAACTTCTGCCTATGCGCACGTTTAAAGTTTGAGAAACTAAAGACATTTCAATTACCCGATAATTACAAAAAACCGAAAACAAATTCAACATCTTTTATCTGAAAAGAAAACATTTTTCGACATATGTTAAAACCAATAAACTTTTTTTATAAAATTACTTTGAAAAACACCCTTTTAAATATTTTATATTACTTAGAAGACCCCCTGTATAAATTATGTTAAAAAAAATGCAACAAGTGAAATTAAAAGTTTATAATCACCTATTTTTGCACCACAAACACAATCACGATGCAGCGACATATGTTTCAAAAATCATTTACTGTGCAATATTTAATTTTAAAGTTACAAATGTTTTAAACAATTTATAAAAACAAATAATTCATTAAGGAGCATGGTAATTAACTTTGGATTATGACTAATATTAGGGTCATTGACAAAGCTTAATATATAAAACAATATTTTTTGAACTTTCACAGTTTGTGTGTGAAATTATTTGTGTACTTTCTTTTATTCTGTGTTGAGGGTCATCCAACAAGCATGGCCTGCCGCAGAGGGGGTCAGGGGAGGTACGTCGACCTCCCCTGGGTTTTTTTAAAATTACTTAAAATAAAACTATTCCCATCTAAGCCCTTAAATTTTACAATATCGCCTAGGAATTTAAGTGAATATGATTTAGAAATTAAAGTTGTGGTAATTGTACTTGTGTTTTTAATTCAATAAATTCTGGGCTAGTAAATTAACCTAAACTTTTTGACCTCCTCTACATTTTTTCTGGCGGCGGCCCTGCCAACAAGGAATGACCAGGACCATATTTAAAAAAAAAGTAAAAAACCCATCTTGTGTATGTTTTAAGTAAAACAAAAGAATTACGACATTAAATTTACATTTTCTTAATGGACTACTTTATTTATTGGTTCGCTCGAAAGCGTCTTATTTATTTCGATACCTATCCTTATAAATGATTTCATATTCATTGTTAGTAACCACAGAATTAATTTAATTCTTATGAAAAATTTGCGATTAAACACAAAAAGTCAATATTTTGTCTAAGTCTAACAACTATAATAACCATTAAAATTATTGGTTGATTTTGTATAGGTACAGGGTTTGCAGAAACTTTAAAAACATTCTTTTTTCCAAAATTTAATCTTTTATTTTTTTGAGAAAAATATCAAGGAAATTTATTTAAAATAACGTTTGTAATCGATAAAAATATTAATACAAATTTTTATTGAACTCCATAACTTAACTACAATATCATATTTTAAATGTTTAAATGCATTTCTACCACTTTTAAGAAAGCAAACTATTTTTTATATTTTTATTACCTTGCTTTACCTATGGAGCAAATTTAAACTTTTCAGAATAAAAATGAAGTGTTGCAAAATTTAGTTCTTAGAACAATGGGTTTATTCATTTCAATGTTAGGGTACGGGCAAAAGTTCTTACAGATTTTTTACATGTCAAAAATAGCACTTCATAAGTTTCTTAGAAAATTTTAGCGAATTGGTCCCCAAACAACAAAAAAAGCTCACGATCCAAATGATGATTATCCTACCTTTTCATTAAAACACCGAACTCAGGAACTTGATATGGTAAAAAAATCTCAGATTCGACGTAGTTTAAAAGCAATTAAAGTCTTTGGATTTAGGCCAATTTTTATTCCTACTTTGAAAGAAGGAGACCAAGCCAAACGTTAGGATTTTTGTTTTGGAGCGGGGAAAAAAATTTAAAGTAAAAGCAGAAAATTTTTATAAATTTATTATGTTTACCAATAAATCAACATTTTCACAAAAACAATAAAAATATTCCCGTCGTGAAACATACTTCTATTTTAAGCAAATTTTTTTATCAAGAATAACTTTTTGTGAAAAATGAAATTTTTTATCCATTTGTGCTCATGTAAAACCACATCTATCCAGTGTAGAATGTTATGATGTTATGAATTTTTCGACGGCCGTTTTTGCGAAAAATATTGGTGTTGCGGAAATAATGGTGGGAACCATTTTTGTAGATTTCGAGGTGATCTTTATTTTTTGTCTAAACAAAAATTTTTAATTCACATATTTTTGCAGATATTCGCAGAAACCCATTTTTGGGACTTTGGGGGGCCATTTTCAGCGGGTTCCCACGTCGGAATCGTGATAAACTTTTTCTCGCTCGAAACATCCGCGAAGACTTAAGAATTGTGCCGCAAATGAAAACTGTACAGATTTATTTACAGCTTTGGGTACTTTCAGCTGCTTTCAGGTCTTCAGTTACTGGACTATGAGATATAGCTTTAAGATAAATCGGTCCAATATTAAAAGTCAAAAAAAATTAACATAATATATGTAAAGGGTAATTACACCATCAACATCCATCACATTAAGAAACTAAAAAAAGGTTAACAATTATAAGTTTTTTTTTTTAATAAAATAGGTCAATCTGGCGACAAGCTTTTAAATCATATAAATTGTGAAAAGTAATAAACTAATGGGTTTGATTTAATTTAAATATTATTTTCTTTTTTTCAGTACATGTTAATTAAAGCTTGTTTTTAAAAATGTTTTTTTACTAGTAATTTATTAATAAAACACAAACACGACCCGTGTTTTTCTGAAGGTGCTCAGTTGATACCTGAATTGTAATACTGTTTACTATTTTATTCATTAATTCAAAAAAATAGTTTTTTTCCAAAAAAGTTCTGAAAATGTATTAGTTTTATATTTAAAAAATAATATATAATACTGCACTTTAAATCCCAAATTCAATAGTCGGTGTGTATACAATCTTTTATCTGTGTGTATTTAATTTATTACGTCTTCCAAAGAACAATGATAATGACAATATTATTGTACCATTATTTACAAAATAAAGTCTTATTTGGGTTTAATTTTAAATAGTTCCCTTGCATTGCCTCTATGCATTGTGGTGAGCGGCCTTCAAGTAGTGTACTATAGCACAGAGCTAGGAATCGATATCTGACTTGCGTATTTATAGCCCGTAAAAATATATATTTTTTGTGATATCTTCTTTCCCTAGCGGTTGAATTTCGAAAATAATTTCCAGACATTTCTCTTGCCCACATTAATAATAAGATTTTTTTTCCAAATTTTTAGACCTTACCATTGTCGAGAGACAGCCGCTCCGTACCCTTATCCGGATACCCTGTATAAGTGAGGGCACTGTAACGTTAATACAAAGGCGTAAAAGGGCATTTTTTTTATTTTCAGTACAAATTCCGACTTAAATCTCGGAATTCCGACTAAGATCTCGGAATTCCGACTTACAACTCGGAATTCTGGCTTAGATCTCGGAATTTCGACTTAGATCTCGATAATTCCGAGATTTAAGTCGGAATTCCGAGATCTAAGTAGAAATTCCAAAGTCTAAGTCGGAATTCCAAAATCTAAGTCGGAATTTTGAGTTGTAAGTCGGAACTCCGAGATCTAAGTCGGAATTCCGGGATCTAAGTCGGAATTTCAAGTTGTAAGTCGGAATTTTAAGATCTAAGTCGGAATTTGAGTTGTAAGTCGGAATTTCGAGATCTAAGTCGGAAGTCCGAGATCTAAGTCGGAATTTCGAGTTGTAAGTCAGAATTCCGAGATCTAAGTCAAAATTTCGAGTTGTAAGTCGGAATTTCGAGATCTAAGCGGAATTCCGAGATTTAAGTCGAAATTTCGAGTTGTTAGTCGAAATTCCGAGATCTAAGACGGAATTTCGAGTTGTAAGTCGGAATTTCGAGATCTAAGTCGGAATTTTGAGTTGTAAGTCGGAATTTCGAGTTGTAAGTTGGAATTTCGAGATCTTAGTCGAGAATTTCGAGTTGTAAGTCGGCATTCCAAGATCTAGGTCGGAATTCCGAGATCTAAGTCGAAATTTCGAGTTGTAAGTGGGAATTTCGAATGTAAGTCGGAATTTTGAGTTGTAAGTGGGAATTCCGAGATCTAAGTCGGAATTCCAAAATCTAAGTCGGAATTTCGAGTTGTTAGTCGAAATTTTGAGATCTAAATCGGAATTTCCAGGTCTAGGTCGGAATTCCGAGATCTAAGTCGGAATTTTGAGTTGTAAGTCGGAATTCCGAGATCTAAGTCGGAATTCCAAAATCTAAGTCGGAATTTCAAGTTGTAAGTCGAAATTTCGAGATCTAAGACGGCATTTCGATATCTAAGTCGGAATTCCGAGATCTAAGTCGGAATTTCAAGTTGTAAGTCGAAATTCCGAGATCTAAGTCGGAATTTTGAGGTCCAAGTCGGAATCCCGAGATCTAAGTCAGAATTTCGAGTTGTAAGTCGAAATTTCGAGATCTAAATCAGAATTCCGAGATCTAAGTCGTAATTTTGTATTGTAAGTCGGAATACCGAGATCTATGTCGGGATTCCGAGATTTAACTCGGAATTTTGAGATCTATGTCGAAATTCTAAAATCTAAGTAAGTCGGAATTTCGAGATATAAGTCGGAATTTCGAGGTCTAAGTCGGAATTTCGAGTTGTAACTTGGAATTTTGAGATCTAAGTCGGAATTCCGAGATGTAAGTCGGAATTTCGAGTTGTAAGTCGGAATCCCGAGATCTAAGTCGGAATTTCGAGATCTAAGTCGGAATTTCGAGTTGTAAGTCGGAATTTCGAGATCTAAGTCGAAATTCCGAAATCTATGTCGGAATTCCGAGATTTAACTCGGAATTTTGAGATCCAAGTCGAAATTCTGATATCTAAGTAGGAATTTGTACTAAAAATAAAAATAAAAATTGGCTCTTCTACGCCTTCGGACGTTTAGACTAATTAAGAAGTATTAAAGCAAAACCATGCAAACTAGGCTTATTGTTAGATCACACTTCGTACGATTGCACGCAGCTTTAACTTATGTTATTAGCAAACTCATTTAAAATAAGTGACGTAAATATGTCCGTTGACATCTAGGACTTATAATTTAAGGACAGTGTTTGGATTTTGTTACAAAAATAGATTTGTATTTATTTAATAGTAGTATCCCCTCTAATTCTTACAAGATCATAGTTCTAATAGATATCAAGAATAATACATACTTGAGATAAAAAAAAACGAATATGTAGAGACAACATAACGAAAGAACAGTGGCGTACATACCATTTAAGTTTAAAGAATATAATGATGATTAAGTTATGATGCTAAAGATACTGGCCGGTATCACGGCACTGCTGGGAACTGTTTTAAGTTAGATCGGATCAGGGGCGGATTAGCCTATCTGGGCACCGGAAAAAATCCCTGTGGACTAAATAGTACAAGTTTAACCAAACTGCTTCATAATCTTACACAGACTCACGTGAGAAAATTTTATTGTGGTCAGCTTGACCTATACTCCATAATTGTTTTGACTGTCCCAATCCGTCCCTGGATCGGATAATCGGTCTTGGCGAAATGGGCCATTTCTTTTGCGACATTTAAATATTTTTTTTTATCTTGGGACTATCTATGGTCTAATAAACACTTTATATTTTATTCTCTTTGTATCCGTTGCCACTGTAAATTAAAAAAAGAGTTATCTACACATTTTCATAATATAAATTTGCCAGGTCGCGTGATCATATGTAATCTTAATGTTCTAATTAATTTGTGTATGTCTAATCAAACAATTAGATAAACATTTTTACTAAATTAAAATCTATAAAATTTGTATTGTATAAAATAAATATGTAAAACCTTATTTTATTAAGTATTTAGATTTGTTTATTATAAAAATAGCATCCATTAAAAACAAATATTTTTCTTTTATGATATTAATATAGGACATCTGATTTAAAAAAATTGTTTTCAAAATTTGACATCTAAATGTTTTTTTAATTTAAAACATTTAACTTTGTCAATATTTTTTGTTTACATTTTCGACTTTATATAATAAAAAATTATTAACGACTTGAAAAAAAAAATAAGATCGTAAAGTCAAGCCCCATTTTAACTACTAGATAATTGAAAAAAATCATAGGCAGGTATAAAAAGAAACATAAAAACAGAATCACTAGGTTGTGAAATGGGATTTAATAAAAAGTTTAAGCTTAAATATTAATTTTATTACCGGACTATTACGATGGCAATACACCTTAGTTCCAGCATCAACTCTTGAAATCTCAGTAGTTGACTTTAGTAGCTTTAATTCTATACAGTTCGTCAAGAAAGTACCGAGAATCGATCATTTAAAAAGATCTTCTTAAAGAGATTATCCAAATTTTTTTGGTCGATAATTTGGGACTTTTGTCGATAATTTGGGACAACTGCCTTTATCTCCCGTTGAACATCACGTCACTGTTCACTTAAATGAGCATGTACCTATAGGGACCTTGCCGCTCGGTCGTCGCAAGTGTGAAGGAAGAAGAATACAGTATCTTTCTTCTCCACGTGCCTGATTGGTCGACAGAGCTGACGGACCCATGATATGCCTCCGACCAACATTTTTCTTTCCTTAAAACCCACATTACCACTTCGAGGCACCCGTTTTTTGGGTTGACAAATGACATAAAAGAGAATTCACGAAGAGTACTAAAGCCGATTCAAAAATATTCTTATGATTTAGGAAAAGGCCTTCTCTGATGGCGATATAATATATTTGAATGAATAATTCATATTTTGGGTTTCATTGACCAATTTCCGGTACTTTCTCGACAGTGTAGTATGCACTAAAAGTGTAGATTCCTTTATAACTTACACATTTTAAACCCGACTGGCAAACCAATTTCTTAGGTGCAGAGATTTTCAGTGCGATAAAAAGAGATGTTAATTTAATAGGCAAAGGCTTGAGCGAAATAAAGACAGACAGAAAACGTGGAGTTGCCGATTCCCTTCTACCGACCCAAGAAATAGAGGGGAATACCTCTGGCGGACTGCCGCTGTCCATTGGCGACAACACACACACACTAGTCAGTGACGCCAGATCTCACGATTACACGAATTTGGTTTCGATTTTACGATCTTACGAATAAGGAAGCAATTTTTACTATTTTTAAATAAATCTTTATAAAAAAAATATAACATTTAAATTAAATCAAACCAACAATATACTATTCATTTATTAATAAACCAATTTACTCCGTTCCTGTAGTTAATGATAGCAATGCAAGGAAGTTTAAAGGTGTATGGAAGCCCAATACTGTAGAACAAAATTGTCCAGGCGTGCAGGGCAGCGGGAATAGGGGGGTTGGCCCCACGGAGTTTGCGCAATGAATAGTAGGTCAGAGCCGGACTTCCATAATTCTTTGTTACTATCTATAAAGTTGACATCATCAAATGTCAAATTCAAGCATTCACTGTTTTTTTTATTTTTTGCACAAAATTGTTGGTTACTAAACGATACTACCATAGAATTTTTAAAATTATTGTGTAATATTGGATTTTATATCATCTGATATAATATGGAAAGAAGCCTTCTATTTAAATGGTCGATATTTTTGTGAGTTTTGTATTTTTACCAAAAATCTTTGTAAATAAATAAAAACAAGATTTTTTAAAATAAATTTTAAACATTGTATGATAGTTTCATGTACTTATCACCAATTTTGTGATAAAAGAAGGGCAAGATAGTGTAAATGAGTTTAATCTAATCCTAAGATTCTGGTTGTACATTAAAAAGTGAAAATTTTTATCACTGCTTTTTAGGCATATACTTTTCACTAATAACAAATATTCATGAGACAGAATAACAGTGGTTAAAAATGTTAAGTAACCTTTGG
This sequence comes from Listronotus oregonensis, assembly GCA_019359885.1. Taxonomy (NCBI): domain Eukaryota; kingdom Metazoa; phylum Arthropoda; class Insecta; order Coleoptera; family Curculionidae; genus Listronotus; species Listronotus oregonensis. The sequence continues at coordinate 27,242 of JAHBCN010002330.1, forward strand.
TACCTAGGTATCCATTGTAACAGTATCCGTTAAATATCATGTGTCTATTGTATGTCGAGCTTAAAAAGTTGATAATGTAAGTTTAAGAAACCAAAAATCTAATTTCTTCTTAAACAAATACAGAAAGGCAAAAAGGAACTTTAGCATAAAATTGTACTTTTTTTCATTCAATTAGAGGGACCTGTATATATTAAAATTTGCCTGGTCTGCCAGGTAATTAATAATTTTGATCCTTTAAAAGAATGTACTAAATTATTAA
>JAHBCN010002330.1:32500-93756 GCA_019359885.1 Listronotus oregonensis
TGTTCAGTCCAAATATATCACAGCTTTTTTTGTTTTTCAGGCTATCCACAATATCACCACTGTATTAAAACTAACCCTAGAAAAGAAAATTGATTTTGGTGGAGCTTTACAGTTGATCATATCCACTGGACTGAGATTCACATTTGGGAATGTCTTTGATCAGATTAGTAGCAATTCATGAGAAGAAGTCATTGAATGTGTTTGGTTTAATTGTGTGGGAATCTCCCAAATTTTTCTGTATACCCCGTTTCTTATTAATAATTCTCCACATAGATTTTGTTGGGTTATGTGAGTTTCGAATCATATTGTCATTTGCTTTTATCCTTGCATGGCGTAGGCAAGCATATATTCTTTTTAAATTTCTTATAGGCTTCGGTAACATGTGGTTGCTTATACTGTCTACTAAGCTCTGATAGGAAATTAAGATGATCTCGCATTTCCTCAGTCCCCGTAAACCAGTTTACTCGTTGAGGTTGATCAGACCTAAATAATATTTTTTTCAGGAAATGACCCTAAATAAGCCTTTTCTAGTAAGTCAATAAAAATAGCAAACTTTTGATCCACACTCACATCCAGAGAATTCACAAATTTCCAGTCAATCTCAGACACTCTGTTATAAAATAAAAACATATTTTTCTTTAAACGTGTAGAGAAAAACTTATTTTTCTCTACACGTTTTTCAAAAATGATCCGATAAATAAATAATATAAATAAAATAATAAAATATTTTTCTTCCAATTTAAATTATTGTCTTATCTGTTCTTCAGAATTATACGGAAAGAAATACACAATATGGCTATTCTGCATTCTTCAAAATAAAGGCCTTAAATAGGGTCCTGTGCATGGCGACGTATGAGTACTTAACTTGAAGACTAGAAAACATTCGTGTGGAGAACAAATGGGGTCCTATGCATGGCGCCCAACCGCTGTGTTCACACATCGTCGTTGTGGTTGGGCCCAGTAGGATCTTTTGGAACATGCGCTAGAGTTGCTGGTTATCGGCAACTCTCTTGTCTAGCGTGTGGAACGGGATCCGAAGCTAAGATGAACACAAGGCTTTAACTCAAGGTGTTAGCATACCGTGCTGATGAGTGAATGACATCCTGTGCCTTAAACTGGTGTCTCCAACGGTGCCTCTGAGATACAGGGCGACTTCTCAGAGTATCTAGCCTTACTGCGGTAATGCGGGGCTCTGCCGTGGTGGACTATTACTTCCCTAGCTCCAAACATAGGAAAAAAGTGACAAAGGTGCGCTGACCGAAACGGATAAATCCGTTTCGAGAGGTTCCACTCAAGGTCACAAGCAGACAAAGGTGCGCCGACCGAAACGGGTGAATCCGTTTCGTAAGGTGCCCTGAATCACGGCGCCTGGTTCACGGGGAAGGACTAATCCATCCCGAACAAACAGGTGCTTAGGAAGGGTTCCTGATTCCAAACGAAGGCGGACAGAACCCCTTTATAGGAAAAAAGGTTCCCTGGATTTAAACAGAAAGCGGATAGGACCGTTTTCATAGGATAAGGCCGGAGATGCGGCCTCAGAAAGAACATTTGGTTCCTGTAACAAGGACCTGATAGCTACCCACGCACTAGACCGGGAGAGGAGGGCATGATGAATCTAATCGTCTGCTCGTCATACTCTCCAGGAGACAGGGACACCAGAACACATTAGAACACATTGTGCTCGTGTCCGGTAGCGACACGAGTAAGAGGAGATGTAAAAACTCTCTCCCAATCTGGTATCGGATTCGTTAGAAGTCCGATCCTATTAGGAGAAATATAAAAAGGTGTGAGCCACAATAGACCGAGCGGTCGCAGTGGAGGGCGTAAAAAGTCCACTCACTTTAAACCTACCCCTACCTACCTATGCATGGCGACGTATAAGAACTTAACTTGAAAACTAGAAAATATTCGTGTTGAGAACGAAAATTACATTTTAATGTTAAAATGAAACTGATCTTTCTTGCCACGGGCTTGCTAGAAGTGTATGTTTTAGCTTCGAAAAGAATTTTTTAGCAAAAGATGAAAGGACGGGATCCTTACAAAAGGACTATCCTTTCTATAAAAGGACGAGTGACAGCCATAACACAAACCCTTACATTATGTGCATAATAATATTATGTAATATTATCAAATAATGAAGGTATTTACGATCAGTGGCGTATACCTGGGGAGGCCAGGAAGGTTCCAGCCCCTCCCTCGTTTTGAAGCGCATTTAATTATTTCAAAAGATAGTTTAATTTTTAACTACATTATTGCATTAAATGTTTGAATAAAACATTTGATCCCCCCACTTTTTGTAGTCACTATACGCCACTGTTCAGGATGACATTTTCAATAAAACTTAAAAAAGATGTTACTAAAAAATATATAAAAACTAGTGAAGTGAGTAACCTTGATTACCATTGCAATTAACCAGTGAAGAGATTACTTGTTTATTTTTGGTTTTGCTTAAGAGCTTAAGTTGTCTTTAGCTTAGTTTGGCTATAGTATAAATAGGAACTTACAAATTTTTTATATTTTTCTTACCTTCAAATTCAATTTTTCGATCCCTCATAATCCTAAATCCAAAACTTGTTCCAAAAAAAAGTCTACTTTAAACAAAAACTGTGTTCACTTTATAAATTTAAGATCACAACTGCGCCGTCTTCTATAATATCTTTCGAAAAGTAAAAATAAAAATCTTATCACCATGCACGCTGTCAGAAATTATATTTGTTTATTTTGGAGACAGATATCCAACACTCTTATTTAATTAGGTATTTCCTTGAAATTAGTTCCTAATTATTAAAAAAAGTCCTAAACTAGCCCAAAGTAATTTACTATCTAAGGATTTTAAGTGTTCGTCAATGGCGGCTTTTTGTCTAGCTGATACGAGAAAAGGTTAAAAGTTGTAAACTATAAATTTAGGCAAAACAGACGTTTTATAATAATTTAATAACAACAAACTAGCGTAAATCTTTGTTTGATTATCTGTATATTATTAAGAGATCATCGGTAAAACTACTTGACATTAAGTAACACTGTAAATGTGTCTGATACAGTAAAAAGAAAAATATAGGAATCAGTTCTAAATGATATTATTTATTACTAATTGAATGCAAATAATTATTGTTAGTGATAAAAATGTCTGATTTTACCGGGTGGTTTCTAAAAATTTTAAAACATTTTAATATTTTAAACTATTTTATTATTTTCGTAATTTAATCTTATTGTTAGTTAAGTAAAAGTTAGTTACATAAGAACATTTTTTACTTAAATTTTAAAAATACCTGTACAGCAGAGTGTTCCTAAATCGGATTGCAATACTTCTCTTATTATAAAAATATGACAAGAAAAACTGTGCCGCAACTTTATTATTTGTTTAAACCCGATAATAAAAGGAGTCAAATTTATGGGTAATAGTAAAAACAAGCCATAAACACATTTATTTGTTTATATTTTAAAATACATTTTTGTCTCTCATTAACTAAGGACGATGATGTAACTATTTAAGGATCATAACACTGTGGAACTGACCACTAATTTACTCCCGTGGTCAGATTCGCGTCCCTATTGCAACCCAGTTTGCTCCCAATACCACAAAAAGTCAACAGCTTTACAGATTTACTTTATAAGAATAAACAAATACATTTTGGCGTAAATCTATAGAAATACATTTAATAACTTTAAATATATTAATTAATTTTGGTTTAACTGCTTTATTTCATTATTAGCAACCTATTGTAGCTCATAATACTGCTTTTATCTTCTTGCGTGTCAAAACATACATTTTTTTGGACTGAGTACTCTAATGGTTTCATTATACTCCTAGGACCAAAATGATTTCGTTATAGTCCTAGGACCGTCATGAAAGGCACGTAAGACACGAAAATTCATTTAATTTTTATTGAAGGCAGTCATTTTTTTACGATTTTAAATTTTATGACCCAAGAATTTTTACAGTATGTAATAATTATTTAACAATTACATTCAAAACACTAACATAAAACCTAAGGAACAAAAATTATAACAACATTTTTACAATTTGGCAAATTAATACCACTCATTCGTGTTGAAACACCGAGTGAATGATTTTGTTATATTATGTTAAAAATATCCAAAACCATTGGGTAAAAGTCTGGCCCTAGTCGGAATTATACCCATTTGAAATGACGTCATTTTTGTTTATCTTTGTTTGGTACATCGCAGTTGATAATTTTAAATATCTTGCTTTTTTAACTGGAAAAGAAACGAGCCCGAAAGGAAATCGAAGATCAACTTGAGAATTCAATACAGCGAGCCGCAAATGCAACGAAATTGGGCCCAAAAACGATCGCAAATATAAACAAAAATGGGATAAAATCAGACCAGGATTACGCTTTCAGTATGTCTTCAAAGCAAAAAAGCGCAAAAACCAAAATTAAAACATATTGTTACGGACTTTAGTTAGTGTTTAGTTATTAGAAATGTAAAAGGTTATAATTATTTTATTTAGGTTAATACTTTATTTAAAATAGGTTACCTTAGTTTTTCCCTTTTTCGACGGTCATTGCGGATTATCCTGAGGGCGCTGGAGACATCCATTTTACACTTTTCTTACATCCTGTAGTAAAAGAATCCTTCCAGCTAATTCTAGACTTTCCATTCTTTTCCACTTTACTAAAAAAGTGCGAAGGAAGTCCGCACGAGCCGAGTCTAGTTTTTTGTTTCGAAGAGATAAAAGTGAAAATAGATTAAAGTTAAGTTGTCATAATTACGTTACGTTGAATTTTTGTTACCATAGAAACGTTTGTGAACCTGTTTTGCAATAAAAAGGTGTAAAACCGTGTTTTTATACGGGGTGTCACGGAACAATATTTTAAAACTTTCATTCGGGACTCAATTTATTCTTCGTATGCCAGAAACGAATATTTAACATTGACAACATATTTGATAGATTTGCCAGGTATTGTTAATATAAGAATTTAGTTCGGGAAGGTTTTACTCAAGTTTTCACTAACGAGACGTGGATCTTTAGCAAGGGATCATTTCTTAGTAGCTGGCAAGATGACAGTAAGCAGCGTTATAAACTGCGTTTGTTCTTTATTCATGATTAATCATAATACCTTTTATGAGTAAAAGTCCTTTTTGCGTGAAAAATTTCGGAACATATGATCGTTTGTAATAATAACAAAAATGTTGCCCCTCATTTCACGCAGTCTTTTGAAGCTTATCAAAAGGACGATTTTGACCAAAAAAATGTATGTCAAAACTTAATATTGCGCTCCGTATGATCATTTTTGAGCCGAAAATTCGTCTTATTTTCATAAAAATCAAGGTTTGGAGACAAATTTCTGAAAAATAAAAACCCAAATCGAAAATCCAAAAAGAGGAATCTATAGGTAAATTTAAAACGATCATTAAAAAAAAAGAACTTAAACTGATGAACTATATGAGGTGTAAGATAATTTGGGTGGCACAGTGACGCTTCATCCCACTGTGCGCCATAATGTTTTAAAACTGTTCTTCTTCTTTTTATTTTTCTTCCTGGGAGCCGCCTTTCACTACCGGAGGTAGCGCAGCCTCTTGTGCCTAATCTCCCATTGTCTTTTATACCAATCCTCCCATTAGTATTGTTCCTTCTACAGGTCTGTATAACCCCGAGACTGGTTGGTTGATATATTCCTGTGGGCTCATTTTCGGTTGCCCAAATAATGCATGTCTTTTGTGATTTAACTCTTCTCATTCACACATTATGTGGTAGGCTGTTTCTTCCCCCTCGTCGCGGATTCTGCAACTTGGGTCCCCATTGTATGAGCCTATCTTGTGTAGGTGTCCTCTTAGGTTATCGTGCCCTGTTAGCACCCTACTGTTATGCGAAGTCTTTTCCTACTTTGTCTTAGTAGTTCTTCCTTGGTTCTTTTGGATGGGCCCCTTATGAAGCTTTTTCCATGTCTTACTCTAACTCTACTGAGGTTTTCCCAGTATTCCTCGTGGTTGTTTCGGATCCACTCCCTGGTTTGCCCTCGTGCTGTGGTTTTGGTCACTCCAAGGGCAGGTTTTGGTCCAAAGTATGATGTGGATGATCCATGTCTCGCTAGCTCATCCGCTCTTTCGTTGCCTTCTATTCCCGAATGTCCTGGTGCCCACAAAGGAGTTACCTGTTACATTCTCCCAGGACTTCCAGTTCTTTTCGGCATTCCCATGTCAGCTTGGACGTCACCTTGGGGTTTACTAGTGCCCCTAGTGACGCTTGGCTATCTGTTATTATGCAGATCCGCATAAGCCCTCCTGTTATTTTCTCTTTACACAGTTGCTAATTTTAGTTGTCTTATGGCATATTCTTTTAGGGTTTTCAAGAAGTTCATAAAATGACATGCCTCGTATTTACATCTGCGATTTTGGCGATATTTTTTGTGCATCCACGAGTATATTTTATCTTTAGCAATCAATTTATTTAGATAATAATTAGCAATATGTATTATGTAAAACGAATTATGGTAAAAATGATACATTTAATAATAAACGAAAATATACTAATTTGGTTTACATTTCCCATTAGCTTTATTTAAACATTTGATTTAGCAAAGAGTTACAATGCGATACTCAGCTTTACATCAGCTATTAATAATATAAATAAATAATTTGTGATAAGATTGATTTAAATGCCCACTTGCATTTTTCTGTTCATATTACGCACATATTACGTTGTTATATTTGTTACACCATTTTTACTCAGCATGAGATACAAAAAAAATATTTAAAATAGTTTGACAAATAAAAAGATTTAGCAAAATATGCAAGCAACTATCTCATTAAAAAAATGTAAATTAGTAAATAGCGCGCCAAGGCGCAGCTACCTGGGGAGCGCAAAATCGGCTATGATTTTTTTTTAATCTGTTGTCTGTACCGTGGTCATTTTATTATTATTTTTTATTGACAAAATTAATCAAATACTACATAAACTACAACAGAACAATGTAGTTACAAATCTTTAACTTAGATACTTTATTTGATTATTTTTATTATTTTTTAAGGCTAAAGAAATGTACGAATTATATATAAAACATAAATATATTTTAATATCTATAGCAAGAATGTAACTCTTTGTTTTTTTTTTATTCTTTAGGCTGCGGATAAATTGGTATTTTATACATTGGAGGCAGCACTATTTCTTTTTTTTTGTTGCATATTCTTTAATTTATTAACAGTGACGGATGGGCCATAGGGCAAGCCGGGCAAATGCCCGGTGCGCCGCCGAGGTTTTGGATGCTGCAGCGCCGGTACGTTGAAGAGAAAAAATAACTCTGTTATTTAATAATTTTAAAAAAATGGAAAAATAAATAAGCGTACGCAAGCGGCTTGCAGTGAAGGTCGAAGAACGGAATTAAAAGGAATGCACACACTGACGCGAATTAAATCGCCGCGATAACGAAGCGAATATTTCGCGACATAGGCGATAACAAAATTCGCCTCCTATCACATTTGCGCGAATATTTCGCCACATAGGCAGTCAAAATTCGTGTTTCCAACATTTACGCAAAATTTTCAAGATATATTTTTCTTTTGATATATGGAAGGATGGATTCTTCAAGCTCTAAAGAAGACGCAATACTCATTATTGGCTGCTTTAGAAGATGAGAAAATTGAAAGGTAAGGCATTCTAATCATTTTTTGTTAATAGCTATTTTCCCAATAAGTGCGGGAAGAAAATTTGGTTAAAAAATGACAAAAGCGTCTATTACTTTTTGTGTAAAGTTAGTGCATTGTTTTTTTTGGAAAAAGCTGTGGACACATGACATAAATTTGGAAAGAGAAAAAAGGCGAATTTCATACACTAATGCCACAACGGCGACTAGATGAAAAGCGTTTTTATAATTATTTTAGAATGGACATTAATTGTTTCGATGATATATTATACCTAATAAAAGAAGACGTCAAAAACAATATGCCAATTTACGAAAACCTATTTCAGCAGAAGAAAGACTAGCCATTACTTTTAAGGTAAGTTGTATTTTTTGTTTTAAAAAATCTACAAGTTGGTTTTATAAGGATTTAAAAGTGTTAAATAATTAGCGGCGGAATTTTATAATCTTCATAGCTTAAATCGTATAAAATCGGATATTTCTTCACAAACTCTATTAATATTTCAGTAAAAGCCGTCTTAAATTCGCAACGAAAACGACAAAAAACGCGGCTGGTCGCGAAAGAAATAAAATCGCTGGAGTTTCGTTATGGCCAAGCGAAATTTTCGCGCCAGTATGTTGCTCTTCGTATACGCCGAAGAACTTGAGTCGACGAATATTTCGCGAGGCGAAAATTTCGCCGTCGCACCGAATTATTCGCGTCAGTGTGTGCGTTCCTTAAGTGCTATTTAGCCGCTTGGCGCCAATTATCTGACCAAGCGTACAGTAATTTTTATTTTTTTTTACTAAAGCGCGCCAATGGGTGTGCGCAGCAAATATGCAAGGTGCATATAATGGTTTTCAAGCATGGCTAAGTCAGCAAACTGGTGCAGACATACTACATGTTTGGTGCTATGCGCATGTTTTGAATTTATTTATTACAGACATAACCAAAAAGTCGACAGCTGCTACTTCCTTATTTGGTCTTCTAAACGAGGTTGTTGTCTTTTTCAGAGAATCATACCAGAAAATAAGTGTTTGGCGAGCATTCACAAAAAAAATAACGTTGTCATGAATTATTGAAACGAGATGGTATAGCAAACAGAGTTTAGTTGAACAATTTTTTGGCGAATTCAACGACAGCAGAAATGCTTTGTATATTTCGCTTATCAAAGCACTTCTGAAACTGGAAACCCATGGACAATTTTCTGCAAATGTTCGTTTTAAAGCCAGAAATTTAAAAGAAAATTTACTGAAATTTGAAATTATTATAACCAGCCAGATTTAGTTACGAATTTCGACTCCTTTATCTAAATACTTGCAAAGTTCAGGAATTGATTCTTTAAAATATAATTATTTAGTAAAGCATTTTAAAAATAAAGTACCTAATATCTTTTTTACGCGATTTTGAGCGAGTAAAGTCTGCAGCAGACAATTTCGTGACAAAATTAACTTAATAATGAAAGAAAAAGGTATTGACGACAATGTGAAAGAAAAGTTACAGGTCAAATGACAAAAGAAAAGAAAAAAAATCGGACGAATCAGGTTTCTATTCGGAAAAGAATCCAACTATCGAATTTTTGCATACCTAGATCCTAAAAATTTCAACGAAGTTAACAAAGGAACAATACCAATGAATGCTTATAGTGCTCTGCAAATTGTTGATAAAAAAAAACGAAGAAACTACCTCGGAACCTTTGAGAAAAGAATCGATTTGATCCACTTTGCTGAGAACTGGCCATATTTGAAAAATGCTTAAGTTTAATTGAAGCTGAAGACAATGATGACGAAGAATTTCCGGACAATCCTGAACGCGAAGACGAAGTCGATGAAGAACAAGACGATGAAATTCGTTTTCAAAAATTTACCATTTCTTGTCGCAGCTGCCTAATTTGCTGCCTTTCAGTCTTAGAACGGACAGCTTAATATGTAGTGCTTATTCGATTATCGGTTTGGCACATAAATATCTCGCAACGCAGTACATCACTCAAGTGGCCTGGGAACGCTGTTTTTCAAAACTGAAATTCATCACAAATCGTCTACGAACTACTTTACGTCATGAACTTTTATCCAGCTTTATGCTCATGGCGGTTAAAAAAGAAATCCTTCAAAATCTCAATGTTAAAGAGATAATGGACTGCGTTGCAGGAAATTCCAAATTATTAAAAAAATATTGCTACTTTAAATTTATTATTGCGTATGTATCTTTCTGGTGTTCTCAGTAATATAAATATACTTTATCAAAAAAAAAATGAATTTAATTTATATGTGTGTATTGGGGGGGGAGGTGAAGACAAAACTTTTATGGCGCCGCATCACTCCAAATGCCCGGTAATAATTTTAGCGCCCATCCGTCCCTGTTTATTAAACCTAGCGCCGGCGACGTCGGCCACCGCCGACGGCCTCGCGCCTGAGGAGGCCTCGCAAAAAGTTTTACAAGTCACCTATATTTCTTTTAATCTAATCAGATGATATCGACTTATATTATTTTTAAACAAATTATTAACGAAATTATACACGGAGTTAAACAAGCAAAATACTACGCCATCTTGCTCGATTGTACCAGGGACGTAAGCAGTGTTGAACAAATGTCAATAATATTAAGATGTTGCAATTTGTCAACTGGAGCGATAGAGGAACAGTTTATTGGGTTCATTGCCGTCGAGGAAACAACAGGAGAGTATTTAACAAAATCAATATTACAAGAACTGAAAAAAAATATCTAGATATTCAAAACTGTCGAGGACAGGGATATGATAACGGCGCCCATATGGTCGGCATCAACAAAGGTGTCAGAACAAGAATACTCAATATAAATCCAAGAGCATTTTTCACGTCATGCGGATGCCACAGTTGGAATTTACTTTTGATAGATGCAGCTAACTCTTCAACGTCAGCCAAAACATTTTTCGGCTTTATCAATAAAATCTATGTGCTGTTTTTAAAGTTAAGCAAGCGTTGGGAGATCGTTAAAAGTAAATTAAAATTGACATTAAAACCTCTGTCCGAAACGCGTTGGGAGTAAAAGCAATATTTTTACAATTTGATGATATCATCGAATGCGTGAATGATCTGAAAAATAAAACTAATGATTCCGAAACTCTAAGCGACAGTGCAGCAGTCCTAAACGAAATGATAACTTTTGAGTTTATTGTTGAAATACACGTGTGGTATGAGGTATTACTACGTGTGAACAATATAAGTAAACTATGGCAATCGGTTCAAGTCAACTTGAAAGTCGCTATTGATACTTTACGTTCATTTGGTAGCTGGATGCAAGAATTGCGTAATACTAGATTCGAAAAAAACGTAACAGAAGCTAGACTATTTGTAGAGAAAAGTACCGACGAAATTCAGTCTCAATTTAAAGAAAAAAGAATAACCAGGAAAAAACAAATATTCGGTTACGAACATACTGGCGAACCGGTTGAGTCTCCTGAAATGCAATTCAGTAAAACTTTTTTAACTCCATGATGGATGCTATAATAGTTGACACCGATTGTCAATTTAAAGCGCTCATTGAATATTTCACGCAATTTGGTTTTATTTATGACATCAATCATTTAAAATCTATACCAAAAGAGGATTTTCTCAAATCTCAAACATTGCAACGAATTAAGTACAATACTTCGGGAAGGTAAAAACAGTGACATACAGCCTTTCGAACTATATGAAGAACTTCAGCTTCTAAAAACTTATTCACTAGACTCCATCAATGACGCGAAACAACTCATCCAATATATTTTAGAAAATTACTTAGAAGAAATATATCTAAATATTTACATAACAATTAGGATCATGCTCACAGTTTCGCTCAGTACAGCCTCCGCTGAGAGAAGCTTCTCAAATTTGAAATTGATAAAGACCTATTTGAGAAACACGATAAGCCAAGACAGACTATTCGCGTTATCAGTTCTGTCAATTGAAGCAGAAATAGCGGCTAGTCTTAGCTACGACCCAATCCTGAAAAAATTCAGTGAGGCTAAAAATCGAAAAGTTCGACTATTTTAAATTCTGTGTGTATTTTCTGTTATCATTCGATTATCAACAATAAAAGGTTACTCATACATAATTTAATGATTTGGCTTTTTTCTTCAGCTTCGTTTTTTTTCTGGGAAGTAAAAGAGGCCTCGCGGATCTGATGTCGCCGACGTCCACATGTGGTCTAGCGCCGCCTATGTTATTAAACTATAAATGTTACGTTTTAGTAGGCCTGCTATGCACAGTATTTTTGTAACTAGGTTTATATTGTTAAGAAAATTTATTCTAAGTTTAATCATCTGCAAATAAGGATGTATAGTTAATTTACATTCCACTTCTTTTAGTCAGATACAAATAGTTGTTTTATGTAAATCATGTCTCTTTCAAATGGCAGGCTAATATTTTCATATGGGAAATATAGAATTTAACCAAACCCACAAATTAATTTTAAAGAACGAAAAATTTTTGGGTTTAAAAAAATTAAACCCACAACTGCACTTTTAAATTTTTTAAAATTTCCCGGGGGAAATCCGAACCCCCTTTTTTGGGAAAAGTTTCCATACTCCCCCAAAACCCCCGGGGGGGGTGGGGGGAAAAAAAAGGCCCGCCAAGGGTATTTTTAATACGGCGTTTTAAAAATTTTGTTTTGTAATGGCCCTTACTTTTAATTATTTTAACTACAAACCCATCAAATTTCTTTTTGTCTTTAAAAAAACCTCTTCATATCTTTTTTTTTGAAAAAAAAAAAAATTCGGAGAAATTACGGTTTAAAGTTTAGTTCCCTTAAATTTGGATCAGATCAAAAAGGAAAAACTATAACACACAAGATTGCGAGTTTTTTAAATAGTGTTTTTTTTGCTTGTTATTTATTTCAAAAAAGAAATTCCATCGTGTTTTTTTTTTTTTTTAAAAAAAAATTAGTTTAATATCCCAAATTTAAAATCATCATAATAAATTTAAATTTTAAAGGGGGAAATTTTAAAAACCCAAAATTTAAAAAAAAAAAAAAATTCCCAAAAAAAAAGGGGAACCCAAAAAGTTTATTTTTTTTATCTTTGAAAAAAACCTCGTAAGAATCATAATTATTTAGGAAAGCTAAAGAAAAACCCTGGACAGAGGCGATAAAAATGTCATGTGTGTTGCTAAAATTTAAGTAGGATAAGGGTACCATATTAAAAATAAATTATTTTGGTACGTTCGGTCTTGTCTCCTGGTCCATAGACCTGACAAGGGAAAAGCATCAGAACTGACAAAAACGGGTATGCTCGATTGATACCAGTAGCAGTCTTGGCTGGTCCGCCATTAATTTTTGCCTTGTATTTTTTGAAATTAAATTTATTTTTTTTTGAAATTTCTGGGGCTTCGAACACGACATTTAGATTTTCCACCTACGAAGCCCTGGAAAGCTGTGTCTTAAAGAGGACCGTTGGTGAATTAGACCTGTAGGGACCAGAGCCAAAACGAAGAAAGAAAAAGAAGTATTTGAGAAATACGACATAACCTAGAAGTTTGTTTATATTTTTAAAGGCATTAAGATTAGAAAATGAGTAATATTTAAACATTTTGGAGCCTCCGACATCCGGCAAAAGTAATTCTTTAACCAATTTCACTTACAAACAATTTATGAAAAAATTATTTTAGGTTTTGCTAAAAACAACTGCTGGAGATATAGATATAGAACTTTGGTCCAGAGAAACACCAAAGGCATGCAGAAATTTTATCCAGCTGTGTCTAAGAAGGTATTACGACAATACTATATTTCACAGAGTAGTAAAGGATTTTATAGTGCAGGGTAAAAGCTACAGTTATTTACTAACATACTGTCAGTGTCCATTTTATGGAGGCCTTAATGTTAAAAGACATTAACTACAAAAAGTTACAAAATCGAGTTACCTTTAAATTCATTCTCTAAGATTCTCCCCAGTATGAAACTATGGTATTTTTATCAGTAGCATATTAAAAGAAATCAGACAGATTTGATTTTGCATATGAGACCTTAAAAATATTGCATTGTTTATAGGCTTTTCTAAACATTGCAAATTTTGCACTTGAAGTTGTTCTACACTAAACTTTCCATATATCTCGTAACATTACATAGCCCTACAGAAAACAGTACTTGACTCCTTATTATTAGTTTGTATCCTATTTAATCATATACATGCTTACAAATTTTAATTTAAAAACATCTCAAGTAAGTACTAAGAACTAAGTGAAGACCTCACAAATATCAGTCCAAAGGGTGCTATCAGAGACCTGCCTCTTGGTAGAGACACCAAGTTACTGAATATGCATTTTACTCTATAACGCCTAATATGTTACTAATGTCTAATATTTCTTCCTTATACCTATCTTTTATGGTCTTAAATTTGACATTCAATATAAGTTATTGTTTATAACCATGATATATTTAAATTTAAATTTGTAAAAAAAAATTATGCTTAATTGTAAATAATTATTCCACCAAAAACACTTATGTAAAATAATGGCCAAGTTTCTATCCAAAAATCTCAGCCTTCTTAAGTACTAAGATCTAAAATTACACCAAGTTCTGTCCACAATTTTGTTTTATTTTTTTTTTTTGACTTGACCAGTGTTTTACTGATTTGTCTGAATTACCGTCTTTTTTAATTGATAGAGACAGTTATTTTTATTAATATAGATAGTCACTATAAAACTGGCCAATAAAAAAGGTATAAAAAATTGTGCACAGAACTTGATCTAATTTAAGATCTCAGTACTTTATGAAGCAGAGATTTTTGAATAGAAATAAAACCCTAAAAATACGACATTGCAGCCTTGTTTCGGGGCTCTTCAAGTTAAAATGTGCAGTTTTCGAATTTTCCTTTACTTGTCCTAAAACCTACTTACATACCAAATTCCAAGTTTCTACTCCATTGGGAAGAGAGTTAGTCAGTCAATCAGTAGAAAAATTGAATATCTCAGAAATTGCTTGAGATAACTTTCTTAATATTTCCACAGATAATTAGAATATGAATGTGAATTTACATAGAAATCTCATACCTTTATGTGGAACGAGACCGAAGTTATAATAGGAGGAAGAGTGGGCCGAAACAATTTGTGTAATATAATACACATTTTTGTGGTGGCACTAGTGTGCGCATAGATATAGTGAGCTAATTATTATTCTCTACATTTATTTTTTGGAGGTGACCCTAATGGAGATGGTACTGGAGGTGAATCTATTTATGGAGAGCCATTTAAAGATGAATTTCACTCAAAGATTACGTTTCTCTCGAGAGGTCTGTTGGCTATGGCAAATGCTGGTAAAGATGATAATGGATCGCAGTTTTTCTTTTACACTTGGTCCTACCCCAGAATTACAGAATAAACATACAATATTTGGGAAGGTTGTAGGTGAGTTAAAATGTCTTGTTTTAATAAAAATGGCATTTTAGTAAAAGTGTAAAAATGTGGTGTTTATATCTAAGGCTATAACAAAAGCTTTTAGGCTGAGGACCTCGGTCAGTTCCCCCTCATTGTAATGTAAATTTTTGCTTATTACTTTATGTAAAGAACATTAAAATAAATAAAAACATAGATGAAGCTTGTATATTTCAAATATTTTTTTTACATTTTCATAGGAGATACTATTTTTAATATGGTTAAGCTTAGTGAAGGAATGGTAGAAGATGAAAGACCGGTTTATCCATATAAAATTATTAAAACTGAGGTTCTGAATAACCCTTTTCCTGATATAGAACCACGAGTTAAACAGGTACAGGTTAAGGAAAAAAGAAGAAAGAAAAGAAACAGGGTGTTAAGTAAGTAGGAACTAAAAAACCGTTACTCCAATAATTAAGGTTTAGTTAGAATAGTTGCTTATACTAAAAAGGAGCCTAAATTATAATTATGATATAATTGAGAGAAAGGGGGAGAAAGAGGAAGAGAGAGAGAGTAACTCTGTTTGTGCCGAGATTCAGGAGGTGAGGCATCATAGTAAAGGATTGATAAGACCATAGTATATAATTTATAATGCTAGTATATAATTTTTTTCTTTGAATTTGTTATTAAATAAAACAAAGATGCCATTTTTTAAATGTAATGTATAAATAACTCTTCATATATTTTTTATGCTTATTTTTTTCAGTGTCATTTTGGTCTGTTTTAAACTTTATATAATTGCAAATTAAAAAGCAATATTTTTATTTAATGATACTTATTACTCATAAAACTTAGTAAACATTATAAATATATTCCTTTACCATCCATTTGGAAAGTGGAAAAAATTGTTTCTTCATTTAATTAAATTTTGACAGTAACCTTTTTTTTAGAAATTTTAAGCTTTTATCTTTTGGTGAAGAAGCAGAAGAAGATGAAGAAATATCAACCAGGGAAAGTGAAAAGTTTGGTGCAAAGGGAAAGTCATCACATGATATTCTTAGTAGGTACTTTATTGTTATACATTAATAAAAATTCCGTTATGGTGACCAAAAATTTTTATACAGTTTCTAAAATATAATTTATTAAACTTTTACTCTAATTTTTTTAAATTCAGATGATCCAAAATTAAGCTCACATACAGAAGATGTGACACCAACTAAAGACAGTGAAAATGACGATGACAAAAATAGTGACTCAGAAAAACAACTTGAAAGTATCAGAAAAAAACTGAAAACAGGTCACAAAAAATCAAAACCTGTAGAAACAATAACTAAAAAATCCAGAACCAATGATGAAGATGATGAATTGGAGGAATATTATTTGCATAAGGATAGAGATCAGGAAAAGAAGAAGAAAATGTAAGTAATATAAATATTTTAAATTTGTCTGTAGAAGGGTTAAAGAGCCGATGATATTTTCTTTTATTTTTTTAATGTTCTTTTTGTTTTTATGTAATGTTCTTACTAACAAAGGGAGGAATTAAAAAAAGAAATCCAAAGTGTTAAAAAAGAGTACCACAAAAATAAATTAAAACATGAAGATGAAAAGAAGGAACAAGCAAAAGAAGAAACAGAGAAAAGTGAGACTTTTAAGGAATATAAAGAAGAAGTTGATATGTACAAAAATAGAAAGAAAGCCCTTCCTAAAAAAGGTAACCGACTTGTGCAAACGAAATTGAAATGACAAAAATTAATTTAATTTGAACTTGTATTTACCTAAAAAAATATAGTTTCTTAGACAGTATTTTTATTAATAAGCTTACCTACAATAATAAATTTATATTAGTTGGGCATTTTTTAGGTGTTTTTTAACAATCCTGTACATTGGTGCTGATTTTAATACATTTTTTTACAGATGTAGGACATCAAGGACCAGCAATGAACAACAACCAAAAATGACGCCAGGGTCGTTATTGTTTGTTCGTCCCGACGCTTTCAGTTTTTTCCTGTCGCACTTTTATTTTTTAGTTATCTCTTTACAGCATTAATTTAGGAAAATACGTTTAATACCAGTTTATTCCCAATGAAATGCCTAACAGGTGTAATTAAAAAGTTTTTTTTCCTTTTCTCTAAAAACAGCCTTCAAAGCACCTAAACCTAACCCCACAAAAGTTTTTTGTGTATCAACTATTACAATACTTACCGATTATTACCAAATATTGAAGATACACTTTGGACTTTTTTTCTTGTCTAAAAAACCCCATTTTGCAAATTCTTGAGCTTGTCTCTGTATCGTGAACAACACCCTGTATATTTTGTATGGTAAGGCAATAATTTGGTATCATTTTAAAATCCCATAACAAACTGTTTTTTTAGGCAAAAAAGATACACTTGGTGACAAAAAATAAGATAAAATTAAGGTATAAAAATGTTAATATTTAAGATATCTTCTCACCCTGTTAATTTTTAACACTCTGTGAAAAAAAAAGATATGGCCTTTTCTATTTTGTCCAAAGCCTCAGTGTTATTAAAACAACAAAATTATTATAATAATATATTAATTAATGGTATATATACAAGCTTAAACATATGTTGTAGTGACGACTTAAGGGATTTTTTATGAATTGTCAAATATATAATGTTTTCCTATAGTAATTTTACTGCGATTCTATTAAATATTTTATGGTCTATACTAGGATATACAAAACATGTAAAAAAATATTAATTTAGAAATCCCACGTGATTTACTAACCGCACGAATTTTTAAGTTAAAAAATTGTCTTAAATTTAAGGCAAAAAAAAAGGAAAAAATTAACTTTAAACGTTTTTTAAAACACTTAGTATACACGATTTTTATTAATTACATATTTACACCTGTTAGGCATTTCATTGAAAATAAAATGACATGAACCGTGTTTTCCTAAATTAATACAGTAGAGCAGTGGTTTCCAACTTGTTATCAAGTGTGGACCACTAAAACAACTATTGAATTGTCCAGAAACCCCTATTTTTTTCTGTTTGTAGTCAAGAGGTATTTAAGTTAACATATAAAACAATATTTTAAATATTTTTAATAATAATAAAGGCAAATATTAAGAACAAATATAAAACTATAGTACTACTAAAACTTAACAAATACTTAGGCTCCTTAGGTTTCTCTTTTGGCAACACTCGTGTCGATTTGAAACTCGATACCTCGAAGCCATTTCCCACATATGGATAATAAAATTCCATTTTTTTTTACTAAAATACTTTAATACTCACGTTATCACTTTGGTCAAAAAGGAAACTATATTTTTGAAAACAGCGCCAATTTGTAATTTAATCACTTCTTGTCGAATTTCTTTAAGTAGCTCTTGCAAATTTTACAATTAAAAAACAAAACTTAAGTTTTAAACAGATAATGAATCATTTTCTGAATGGTTCCTTTTTCATAAGCATGGCATTCTGGAAAGTAATGACCAAAATCTTTCTCTAGAGGGTCTGCATGTTACTGTGGACTCCTTCACAGCATCTTTCATTATCCACCTGCTTGATGTGGATTTTTTTATCTATTACTCAATTTTACATGCAATAGAATTGACATTGCCAATTAGCTTTTCATTCCCAGAATACTGTGGGTATAAATTTAATTTGTTTAAATGTGAAAACTGTTACAGATGGGCTACCATCTCAAATTTCATATTAAAAATTATTTTTTAAAATCATTGATGTTCTTTTTGCTCAGAAATAATTGTAATGCAATCCGTCCCAACAATTTTTGAAGGCCAACGAATTTTGGTATAAAATAGTAACAGTACTACTCAGAGTCCAAGTCAAAGCACAGTTTTTTGAATTTACCAATTTGTTATTTTTTTGGATGAATTTTTAGGTTGTCCGTTTGTTATTGTCGTGTCCACTTTAAGGGTCTTACGGACCACCGGTGATACGCGGACCACGGGTTGGGAACCACTGCTGTAGTGAGATAACTAGAAAGTGTGCCAGAAAAAACTTGAAAACCTCGTGACACCCAAATAATAACGATGCTGGCGTCCGTTTTGGTCGTTTTAACATTGTTAGCTCCTGATGTGCATCTGGGCAAAGTTTTATCAAAATCAGCTCTGATGTACAAGTGTTGTAAAATAATACCAAAAAAAAAATAGCCAACTATATGTAGTGTTTTGACCTTACAGACTAAAGATCCTTGTAGATGTCTCCTGCAATTTTAGGTGAAATTTTGGAAAACACTTTGTGATTTTGTCGCAATCCAAACTCCAAAATCACAGTTTCTTTGTTGACAAAAAAAGTATAAGCTTTGTTCCTTTAATTTATTTAACTGAATTTTTGTTAAATCTTGCAGGCAGGTTTTATGTTAACTATTTAATTGTAGGCGCGGGAAGAGAGCAATTTACTTTGGAGTTGCTAGAAAGTTTTAAGAAAAAGTTACACACTGTTAAGGAAAGAGAAACAGAAGATAAGGAAGAATCAAAAGACGATGACGTAGATAAAGACGAGAATTGGTAAGTGAAGCAGTTTAAAACCAAAATTTTATGTGTTTTGTTTTAATCTTAACCGAGTTTAATCCTGCTTAGATTAGGGCACGATTTTTTTACTGCACGGTTCACATTTATAGACATTTTATACAAATAAATACATATACAACTCAAAATAGCTAGCTCAAGGTGGCGTTTTGGATAAAAACTGTTTGTGAATTTCTCTTTCAAAATTCTGGGTATCCTGCTACTCTGTTTGTAGAAACGTTTTACAAATGATATTACCTCGCATGTCAAATTTGATAGGTGTTAATTTCTAAAAAATTAAATCTGCTAAAGGATAAGTTCCAATATATCTCAGATAAAAGCAGAAGAAGTAGATTTTCATGTCCAGTGATTTTGGAGTAAATAGAGCTAATTCGCAATATTGAGACACTTTGGATTTTCGTGTCAACTGATAAGTGTCATTTATTTAAAAAGTAGAATACTTGAAATTTAAGCTATTTTCAGTAATATTTACTTATCCTATTTCTGTTAACTGATATGGATAAGGGCGGTTTAATTATCGTACTAAAAGCTCTGTCTAAAAATCTGAAAACAATGTGAAATTGAATCTTGGAACGCGTATGGATATTCTGTTTTTGATTTTAATGAAATAAATGGATGTTTTTTTAGCACATAGAACAAAAAATGTAATATTGGAACTTAGACAAAAAGGCAATTTTAAAAGATATCTGTTTAAATTGACAGTTATTTCAAAAGTACCTTGGGAGAAAAAAGACATGTCAGAAATATGACACATGATAAAAATATGTCTCTTAAAATTAACATTTTAAACATAAAATGATATATGTTAAAAATACTTGCATAAAAATAAAAGACTTTTACGTTATTAAAGTCTATGTATTGGTTAAACTACCATAAATGTATAAAAAAATTAAATAAACTGTCGCTTCTATTTAAGGTTAAACCACAAACTTCATTTTGCGGACAACCTGGTATTAGCTAAAGACGCAAACACCAAGGATGATGACTGGTTTGAAATCTATGATCCAAGAAACCCTCTGAACAAAAGACGACGGGGTGAATCAACAACATCCAAGAAAGAAAAAAAGAAATAGAATTTTAGATTAGGTTATAAATAAATAATAAAATATTGTTTACTAAAAAAACTATATTTATTAATAAATAATTACATAATATATCGAAAGAAAACAATAATTAAAATTCGCCTGAAATTAACAAAACAGATTTTTTAAAAAATGTAATAACTTTTATTGGATTAAAATCTGTAACCCAACAAAACACTCCATCAATCAACATCCATTTTTTCTACATGTTTCTGTTGCTCATCGTTTTGTTTGTTATCTGGAATATATTCCATATTTTGTTCCATTTTATCTTTAGAACTGAGAATATTTTCTTGTTTGTCGTTATCTACTACTTTTGATTCTGCCTCAGTTAAACTATTTTCTTCTTCTTTTACAAAAGTTTCTTTATTTAACTCACTTGTAAGTATATCGATGGCTTCATTTTCTGCTTTGTCTTTAAGTTCTACTTTACCAGTATCAATTCTTTCTGTGGGTATATCACTTAGGCTGTCAACAGTATCTTCTTTTTCTTCCTTTTTTACAAACTGTATTTCATTTGATTTTTCATCTGTTTTTTCTCTTTCAAATTGTGTTTCGTCTATGTGTTTGGCTTTACTCTCCACCAAATCGCTACTTTCAATATCATGCATCATCGCTGATTTTAAATCGTCACCTGCATTTTCATTATTATCAGTAACATTAACCTCAAAATCTCCAGCTGCACTATTTTCTGCTAAATCGACGGAACTTTGTTCTGCAAAGCTCTCGGTAAATTCTGACGTAGAATACTGAAAAAAATTTAAATTGGTTAATAAAAAAATAGTGCCAAGTATGCTAAATTTAACTAGAATAACTTTGTTTTTTATTAATTTAATTTTTGCATCATGTTGTCTTTAATCAATGCAGCAAAATAAAATAGAACCTACGAATTTGGCCTTATGCCATGGAGAATGCTTAACAAGCAAGGCTTTTTTTTATCCAAGTCCAAGACTGTAGCCTACCTGTAAAGTAGATGACAAACTTTCAACGCTGTCCTCAAATAAAAGTGATGGTAAGGTTTCCATCTTAGGTAAAGTAGGTAGAGAATAATCAATCATTTCTGTTTTGACATTATCATTTGTGGGCATTGCATAGTGAGGGGGTAGATCTAATGTATCATCGGCATCAGATTCAGATTCTTTCTATTAAAAAAAAAATAATAGGATTATGGTTTAAAAAAACTTTTTTTAACATTATATTTACAAAGATCAAACATTTAACCAGCGATCAGTAGTATAAACTCAGAAATGTATCAAATCGGAATATATTTTTATATTGGAAAGTTGATAAAATGGTAATCATTTGTGCATGTGAAATATTCTAAAAAAATTATTTTGATACCTGTCACGTGACTGCTGTTATTAAGGCAAAATTGAAATGTGAGGTTAGGAGTTAAAATATAAAAAAAGGTGTAAGACGAAACCGTTTGGGATTTAGTTTTAGGCTTAGTTATCTAATTTTAACAAGAAATATAAATATTTGGAAAATTGTGATTTTTGGATATGCTCTATTCATACCTTAAAGTTTTGCGTTTTCGTCACTAGAAATCATTTTATTAGCACATATTGCATAATTTAAAATAAAAACAAACTTATTTTTTTATCACTGATGAAACAATTCTATAGGCGTGATGCTATGCTTGTTTCAATGATCTGTATCTAAAAACAAATTCTTGATACCGGCACTTTAAATTCAGTAGTATATTAACAAAATAATATAATTTTAATTTTTAAACACAGTGTTTAATATATTGTTAACAATAATTATTATTTAATTGAGAATGAAGGAATAATACCCTGAGTGGGTTGGCTATATAAGTTTAAAATAAAAAGTAATGTTATGTTTCAATTTTAATTTAAATTTATAATTCAAAATTGAAAGATTATTATAAAATCCCCTTTTTAAATTAGTCTAACATATTTAAAAATTTTAAGTGTTGCTATCAAATTCTTGCTTTTATATACAGGACACTGAAGTAAGGCATTACATCTACAGTAGTTTTTTTATTATAAATTTATCATCAATGATAAAAAAAATAATTTATTCGTTTTATTTAAAATCATGTAATAGTTGCTAATAAAACGATTTCTAGTGTCAAAAAACAAAAAATATATAATATATGAATACAGTAAGGACGCCAAAATCGCAATTTCTAAAATGTTTATATTTTTCGTTGAAACTTAGTAAATAACCCTAAGACTAAATTTCAAACAGATTTGCCTTATAGCTTTTTTCGATATTTTAACTTCAAACCTCACTTTTTGACATTTCATAACATATTTTCAAACTTGCCGTCAGTCACGTGACAAGTGTCAACATGTTTTTTAGGTTATTCGACATGCACCACTAATTACCTAATTATTATTTTTTAATATCTCAATAACAAACAAAAATATCATTTGTTTCAAACTTTTTTGATCAAAAATGAAAAGCTGCGAATTAAATTATTTTCGAATCTTAACCAAAAAAGAGGAAATTTTTACATATTATTTAACTAAAAAAAACACAAGAATCTCTTACACAGCATACAAAGCTTCTACAAGAATTACAAGCTGTTGTCTACCAAAATTACTACACAATATAGACCCAACGATATATTTGGTGAAAAAGTGGTTTCTGTGACGGACCTCAAATATGATACATATAGTTTGATTTAAAAAAAAAAAACAGTAAAGACCACGTCTATTAGCATTGGCTCGCAACTTTCTTATAAACGGTTATTTATCTGTTTTATAAATAAAGGTGCATATGTTTTCATCTTTTACTTCATCTTATGATGATTCAAACCCATGTTGGGTATTTTAAAGCTTAGTTATTTGGTGTCTTTTGCTCCTTTCTTATTTCTGTTGATTCCTCGTCTGAATCTAAACCATCGACGGACATCTTAACATTAAGAAAAAAAAATCTAAATCTCTTCACGGGCACATCCAAATCTTCGTAGGTGATATGCGATGATGAAGATTTCTGTAATGGTGCGTACAGACCGGGCCAACGAACGCCAACGAATGGGTTCGTTCGAAGAAGTTTTGTTCAGTTTGGACGGTCCAGCGAAGGCCAACGAATGTTCGTTGGCGTTCGCTTGCAACCCGTAGAGTGTCGGTAACATCAAAAGAAAAAGAGGGAATCGGCGAATGCGGTGTGGACGGTTCAGCCAACGAACGAACGAGCTACGAAAGCGTTTAGTTTAAATCTCCGGTGCAGTCAATGCACGTGTTTTTTTTGGAATTAAAATTTTATTTTCCAAATATGAATGAAAAAAGAGTGGTCCAATGACGACCTATTTCTATTAATAGATTTATATAGAGAAAAGCCACGTCTCTGGAATCGCGCATCCATTTTTGCGGTTTCGTGTCCAACGAACGTTTGTTTAGACAGCGAATGCAATATGGACGGTTTTTCGAAGAACGAACATTCGGTATCCATCGTCGAATCTCATTCGTTGGCGTTCGCTGGCGTCTGTACGCACCTTAAGAGTCCCTAACTGCGGCACAATATATGTATTCAATTAGTCGCCAACAAAAGACGTAAAAATACAATTTTTTCGAACAAGCTTTTTAGCTTTCTAGTCCTACATATATAATTTTTTTGAGACCAAAATGAAAGTCCTTAACGCGGAACTAGTGACTATATTTATATTCTTTTGTCAATCATTTGTAAAATTGTATTTTTAGCCAGTAAGGCCAAGTAAGTGTTTTAATAGATTAATGGCCGAGTGATTTTAGTAGGCAACCTATCAAAATCTGACATTTTGTTAAACATTCTAAACCATTGTTAACTTAGCAATTGTTAAAAGTTAACAACGGTTTAGAATGTTTAACAAAATGTCAGATTTTGACAGGTTGCCTACTAAAATCATTGAATAACACTGACAATGACGTTTTGTTAAACATTCTAAACCGTTGTTAACTTTTAACAATTGCTAAGTCCATTGCTAAATTTAACAACGCGATCATCACTCGGTCGTAAGTGTTGTAAAAGCAACACTAAAAGAGCGCAAGCATAACACAACGTTAAGCGAACCCCATGCAAAATAAGTAGCTTTAGATATCTGTCAGTAAAAACAGTAGGAGGTATATGGAGGTTTAACTTTTGATAAGTCGGGCAAAATATTTATTTATTTACAATATTAAAGGTATTTTTATTGTATTGATCATTGGTAGACCTAGGTGCAAAATATAACAGTGAATTAATTCTAGCCCAACAAAGCATAATTATAAAAAAACATAACTCACCCCTTTGCATTTACTTCCTTGAGAAGTCTAATTTAAGAAAAAAAAATGCATTAAAACATTAATCCGAAATATTCATTTTTTAAAAAATCTACTTAAGAGCATTAGCAAAATTGAAGTATTCAGTTTGTTGTGAAGTTTGAAAAGAGATTGTAATTAATTCTAAAATTTGATTCCTTAAAGCCTTGAAATCGGCCAAACAGTTTTCAAGTCAAAATGGTAGATTTATTTTCTTTAAATTCAATTTAAGAGTGCATTTACACTACACCTTAGGGGTCGGGCGAAAGGACACGGAGACGGTGGGCGAAGACTAACAAACTCCCACTACCACAATTTTCGTATAGCCGCATTAAAAATATATTTTATTTAGGTTCTTCCAAATTTGGTGTATCGATGCGATGTTGTTTCCGATTGCAAGCCTACAGGAGATAACGTTTTTCGGTAACTATTTTTCACTTAAATAACATAAATTATACACCATTTTAAAGGTAAGGAAATAATCTATGCCTCTGCTTTAACGGATTTTTGAAATATGAGTCGTGTTAAGAAAAAATAGTATCTAAACATAACCGATTTTAGGGTGACTTTCACTCAAGGAAATATTAAAAACTAAATCCAAATTTAACAAACTATTACAACAGAAGCCTAGATTTCAGTGTTGGCTTTCATATAGTTTTTAAAAATTAACGATAACTTATACCGTTTTTGAGAAAACCATTATGCCCCGAACCCTAAATTGGAACCAATTTTCGCGGCGCGAATGGACTCTTAAAGAAAAGTAGGTATAAATTAAATATTAAGCCATATTCTCCGAAAAATAAACTTTCTCACAGTCCAAAAAAGAGTGTGATCCTTCTAATCCTGTCCTTAAGACAAGATTCTTTTGAAATGCTTATGATCATGTAATCTAATAAACATTTAATTTGATTTTTTAAAATTTATTTCAGAAAGTTTCAACACAATTGGAAAAAAAACTTTATAAAACTGTTGTAAAAGTTTTGAAAGTCTGTGAAATGAGATATTAACATTGCGGATTCCTAAAATGAACTATTTTATGAATATGTACCCGGTTACTTAAGATTAGCAACTTAAAAGCTGGCGATATTACTGAAAAAGATGTGGTCAATTAAACTTCGCGAAAAAAGCTATTTTATAATCTACATAAACTGAAAAAAAAAATGAAGTTATTATCCCAAAAAACTAAATCTTGCCTCAATTTTAGTGTGTTTTTCTTTACACCTTTTGGTACAAACAACTTTTAATTAAAAACGGTAAAATTTAATTAAAAACGGTAAAAAAGGTTGCGTTCTTAAAAAATGATATATATTTCTAGAAAATGAGGTTTCATCAAATGATTTAAAGGGATTATTTCAAAAACAAAACCTGCGTATGAAATATATTTTAAAGTCACATTTAAATCTAAGGTATAATAGGTATTTTATTTACAATATAACTTATTTAATATTAATTTGTTTCAGTCTGTTTTTGACCTTTTTAATTTGTTAAAAAAGGTAAGGCAATTGATGACGAAAGTACAAACCCTCGTGAAACGAAGTATATATCGCTACTAGTCCCTATACAACGAGAGAAGAAACTTTTTAAAAAGAAAACAATAACATCACATAACTTTATCATTTTCCAATTCTTACTGTATAAAACACTTATAGAATAGGAATTTGATAGAAAAAATAAAATAATTAACTTTCTTAGGGTTATAGATTTTTAAAACGAATTTGTTCCAAACAAAACTGACCGCAGAATATACATTTTTTAGAACGGACTTCCGCAAAAAAACAAATAATAAAAAATCCGAACAGTTTTAGAGTAATTAAAGTAATATTTTAAATGATATATAATTTTGCTACCCTCTTATGCAGTTTCGTTTTGCCACGTTTAATATCATATAATTACATAAAAGCTCCACCTGGTATACATTTGGACAAAGATATTTTTGAGTAAAAACCTAATCCCAACAGTAAATTTAAAAAGTTTAAAGTTTTCAATTTAGTTTCTAAAAACAATTTTTAAAAAAATGTTTTAACTTGTCAAAATTTAAATGTACATAATAGGTTAGCACAAACAAACATTTTATGTTAAAATTAGTAAGAGGGGTTAGAATTTTGCAATAAATAAAAGAAAATTTAGGTTAAAATCTTGTAAAAAAACAAAGACTAGAATTTCTATAAATTCAAAAAAAGGAAATTTACCCTTGGTTGACTGTAAGACCTTATTGGCGGAATTTCCATATGAAGTTTACAGGTGCTGTCATCGAAAATTGCTTCAACTGGCGTATTGCATTGAACATCGGCATTTACTTTTCCACATGCCTTAAAAAGAACTTGATGTGGATCCTAAAAAAACGAATAATAAGCATTAGCAATGGACATTAATTATTAATAGAACAGCTGTTACTGAAAAGGTGGCGTGTTTTCAGATAGTTTAAAGTTGCTATTGCCATCAAAGTTTGTTTTTGTCAAAATTTTACCTCCAAAATATGTTTTCGACAATGTTTCGCCATTGGTAGAGATCTTTCTCCGCATTTTACACCACCTTCTGTGAATGTACACTTTGAATAACTGGTTGATTTAACTGGAACACCATCTGAGATCTATAACAAAAATGACCGATAAAGACAAAAGATTAGTTAAATAGGGGGTTTTCCACATACTTTTGCTCTGAGATCGTGAAGTCTTTTATCCAAGACAGCTTCTTCTCCACAGGCTTTATGATATTTGTTGTACTGTTTTAATTTTCTGTACAGTCGTTGCTCTTTAGGATTATCTCGAACTTGATTATAGATATTACCTTAAAAGAGTATTATATTAATATTGTTACGGACTTTAAAAATATTTGTTTAGTTGATAGAAATGTAGAACGTTAGCCCCAAGTAAGAGTTAAACAAAAAATTAAACATGTTTTCCGCGACAATCACATGCAAATTTTATAGTGATGTCAAAATAACGTCCACAACCAACAAATTTGCCACAAAGGTCATATTGATTTTGGTAAAAACTAGTAAAGACCATTTACTGAGAAAAAAACCGTTATCTTTAACTTACAACATGTTTCCTTTTCTCTCTTAAGAGAATGGATGTATTTTCGCCTTCTTTCCCTCAAAAGCGATCTCAGGTGTTTATACTGTTCAATGTATAGGGATTGGAGTCTTACCAACTTATCTCGAGTAAGTAAGGAGATTTCTTCTGCCGTGTACACGTTGGCATGCCTAAAAAATTACCTATGATTATTACAAATTGTGTAGCGTTAAATCTTAAATTTTAATTTGTTTTAAAATTGGTGCGTAATGATAAAAGATTTTTAAACTGTCAAAAATGTACAGGCAGAGTAAAAATTATAAATAGTAAAATATAATATCAACACGTTTAACACTATAAAATTAAAATTCGTAGAAATCCAGGATTAAATGTACATAGTTTTTTAGTACAGGGTCATTTAACAAGGACTAAACAAGGCTATATTTGTGGCCTTCCTCATATTAAAAAAATCTGAAATACCCATCTTGTGTACTTACCCGTAGAACCTAAAAGAATATTTAAGAAAATCATTTTAATTAAAACAAAAAAGATACAACATAAAATTAACTGAATTAACCTTACTGGTTTCTGGTCCAAAGCGTCGTGTGACCAATAATCCCACAGTGGCTACCAGTATTAGGCGTCCTCTAGACGTCAGAACACTCTTAAGGTATGGTTCCTTCCACGCGGCCGTCGCATACGACTAACGCAATGCGACTAACGCTGCGGCCGCCGTTTAATCAGGTGGTTTCTTAGGACCGCGGCTCAAACTCGCGATAGTAAAATTATTGGGGTAAAGGAATAATCTTTGGTAAGAGTCGTGATGGATGATCTAGCAATATATTTATTGTTAGAAGAAAAAGAGGATGACGAAATACTATTACAATTAGCCAACCTGAAACATAGCAATGCCCCTATATATCCAATATTTCAGCAAAGACGAGATGAGGGTTGTTATACTACATTAATAAATCGACATCAGCAATAGGATGAAGTAAAATTAAGAAAATATTTTAGACTAAATAAAGCACAGTTTAGTTTTATTCTTTACTTAATAAAAGGCGATATAAAGTCTGAACCATACAACAGAGTTGAATATCCAATAACCCCAGAGGAAAAATTAGCCATGTTTTAAGGTAAATCTGTACAGGGGGTCCCAAATTCGAGTCTTATCATTAGGATCTCAAAAATTGAAGAGATACATACTTTTGGAAAAAAACCGATTATTCGCGAATTTGTTTTTATTTTTTTATGACATTATTTGAATGGATGTAACAAAATAACTTTTACATTTTCCATTGCTACTTTTTCTGTTCTACAAGATAGTGTTAAATTTGATTTATACACCCGACGTTTCGTCTTTTGGGTGCCCTTCATCAACTGTTTTTTTTTACGGCCTGGATTTTTTTATTGTGTTATTTTAGGGCTATTGTTCCCAAAACCAATAATGTATTGCACTTATTCGAAAAATTTATATCAATGGCAATTTTCATAAGAAACCTTTTTTAGAGAAGTAAGACAATATATTATTGGCAGGATCTTGGGAAAACATTAAAACATTTATTCGAATAAATGCGAAACATCATTGGATTTGGGATCTTAAAAGCTCTTAAAATACGTAATAAAAAATCCAGTACTTCATTTAAAAAATAAAATTTTAATTTTCAACAATTAAAAAAAAACACCGGACATTACACAAAACAACACAAACAAAATATCAGACGGACACACGACTGCGGCTACCTGCTTCTTCAGCGGGCCAGTCGCATCAATCGCAGTCGTTGACAGCGGACGCATCGACGGCCGCTCGGAACAAACCAGGCACATTTAAAAACATGAGTAGGAGTGCTTTGCGGCTAACGTAGTGCGTTAGCCGCGTGGAAGGGAAAAACCTTTAATGGGGTTTTCTTGTTTAGAAGTTTCAAAAAATCGTTTTTTTTATTGATCTTTTCAGTGCCTTATATTATGAGGAATATATGGGCGAAACCGGTTTGCCCGGAAATCAAGTGCCCTTTCCAAAACTTTAAACGTTGTTTCCCAAAACTCACATTTTTTTGCTTGGCGCATGGATTGCTGAAAAATTACTGGACCAATTTTGATGCCGCTTTGCCATTTTGTAGAGAATTGAACTGGCTATGCTTGCAACCTCAAAAGTTAAAATCGCTTTAAAATTTTGGATTTTACGTACGTTTAAATACAAAATAAAGTAGATTTTTTAATTTTTTTAAATGGTCGCCATTTGTGAAAAATTGACGATTTCACTTTTCCGAGACTCCGACCATAGCTACACTTATATATTTTAATAACTTTTTGGTCTCTGCTTCAGACCACCCAGTTACCTAAACCAGGTGCGCCCGTCTACCGGGGCACGGCCAGCATGGCCTTTTTCGGCGCCATTTTTTTCAATGACGGTTTAACATTTTCGTGCGATTTTTTTTTATGTAGCTTAAAGATGGAAAAATAAAAGTATACTAGCACTGTTTTACTTATTTGATTTCACCTTAAAAAAAATGTTGAAATTAAGGTAAAAATCGGAGCCCCAAACCAGAAAACCCCCTTAATATGTTAATCTTAAACAAGTTAATTCTCCTGGGTATCACACAAATTTTTAAAAATCGCCCTTTCTTCTATTTTAAGTGCTTATTTTTAAAGCAAAAGTCTACTAAATAAAATGTTGAAAAACTTAATACCATTTTGTTTTTTATACAAAATTTTTAGAAGACACTGGATTTCTCGAAAAATAATATAGATACTTCAGATCAGATCGCAAAAACTGACAAATAGCCCGTTATTTTTTAGATTTTGGTAAAAGAAAAACAGCTTTGTGCCGTGCTATTTAGTCATAAAAGCAAATATATATAGACATTTATGGGACGCCTTAACCGAGACCTCTTCTGGATGCGTCTTACTACATGAACCTGTTCAGATCTCGTCGGATGACCCTGTACTTAATCGTTTTAACTCAATAGGGTAATTTTTCTATGCTAAATACCTAGTGGCGTAGCTAATAATTTTTTATTAGCTTTTGGCGTCTTTTTTGGGACTTGGTTTTTGGAGCATCACTTTTTAAAAAAAATCCTACAATGACAGATGGCTGTCTTAAAACCAAAAATGAATAGCTATTTTTTAAAAGGGCTGATGTAACAAAACTCATTCTGGGAAACTAAAAAAACTGTCTGATTTGGTGTTGCACATCTCCCCATTTAACAATAAACCTAATTTTTAGCATGTTAAAATTGTTCCTTTGGGTGAATGTACAATTACCACTTTAATTCAAATTGTGCATCTATATGTATAGAATCAATCTAACCTAAAATGCATAAGTAAAAAAATGTTACTTCAGCCCTTTTAACAAATAGCTATACAAACATTTGTTACCTCTTTTGTAATACAGTTATTTGTATGTAGTTCATGAAAAAGCTCTTAGTTGGTAAATTTACGGCTAATTACGATGTATAAGTAATAAGTGCCGACAGGTAACATTTTAAATTTGAATAGTAAAGAGCTTTATTTAATGTCAGGTAAGATTGTAACAAAAATAATGTGAAATTTGTAATAAAAAGTTGTGGCAACCCATACATTTCACTAACCATGTTATTAATAAACTATTTTAAAATATAATTGCTTTTTAATAAGTCTATTTGTTATTCAGAAATAGTATACTCTATTTTACACTTTTTTTACGTAAGAGCTCTTATGGAATGTGTACTTTAGGACTAGCTGTGTACAAGTGTCACATATTTCTGAATAACAAACATATATACCTAATGATTTAAAATTTTTTAGCCGCGTTAAAGGTTCTTCAATAGTATGTAAAATACTAGAATGGTAAAAAAACAAGATCATTTACCTAATGTTTCTACCTAATAAAAAAGTTTATTGTGGCTTTTTGACAATCCAGATGTCTTTTTTATCAATGCAAACAGATGAACTGTTTATTCAATATTTTTAATGTTTTTTTATTCCTATTTTCTCTATGGAATAATTTCACTCTTTTAAAATCTAATACCTATGTTTTAAACAAAATACTGGAATTTCAGTATTTTTTGAACTTAATATAATAAACAAGTTTAACATTTTTGCGTTTAAAAAAAAATCAAAAACTAAAAATTTAAATGCTACCAAAAACGCGCTTCAGTGCTATGACGTCCAGTCCCAGAAATTTGTACATAATAGGACCTTGTCAAAAACCGTTATAGGGTAATATTCCTTTGTATTTTTAGCTAATTAAAAAGAATAAAACATAAGTAACTGTCCATCATAAACATATTTTCCTGGGACCTCCATGCCTATATTTCTACAAAGTCGTTTGAAATTTGTACATTTTTTAATTTCGTAGTAAATACATTTTGGCGGACGAACTTTTTTTTATTAAAATAAATCGAGATATTTTTTTGTGAAAAAGTTTACCAACTATGACTAGTATAGTTTATATCCTAAGAAACTTAGATACTAAACGTAATAGCCACTAAAGTATATTAAACTTTGTCGTATACTTTTTATTTTTACTTATTTTATTAAAATCCGGCTACCCCGAACTATATAGTTACTTTCAAATTTTTCCAAAATAACTAACCTTTTTTGTTATTTTGGGTATTTGCATGGTTTTTGCTCCGATATTTTTTTTGCTTAAAAAATATTTTTTAATTTGGAAATATTTTGTATTAGTAATCGTTCTACAATTAAATAATTTTACTAATATATTTAGCAACAAAAGCGGGGACGATGACCAAGCAGGAAGTGTCTTATTCAAGTCATAGGAATTTTAATTATCATTTTGTTAATAATGGAAAAAATTGCAACAAAAGTTTTTTTTTTGGTTCTACAAATATAATATTTTACTAACAAATATTAGTCTCACGGGATGATGATCCTTTTAAATTTAGCAATGGTTAGGTTGTTAAAAGTTAACAACGACTTAAAATGTTTAACAAAACGTCATTGTCAGTGTTATTCAATGATTTTAGTAGGAAACCCCTAAATCGCTTTTATTAAACTTTCCCGCCGTTTAACGTTTAACTCTAAATTTTCCTTAAAACACGGACCCTCATCCCAATCTCTTCTTTAATTAGATACGGTGGCAGCTCCCTTCTTCCCCCCTTAGTAGTGGTGGCAATATTAATCATTGATATGTAGATGTAAAATTAATATCTAGTTTTAAGGTCTCGCAAATTAGTATTACTTTATTTTTAGGCCAATTTTTGTATTATTATTAGTTTTCATCCCTTGTCTCCCCCCTAAACAAACTCCTGGCTACTTCCTTGGAAAGGTCTAATAATATTCTCGTCCGGTCACCTCTTTTTGCTTTAAAAGTTTGCATTTTTTAATAGGTTTAATGTAATTTAGCCAAAAAATCATAAACATTTATATATAAACCTTTAACTTTTGTTAACGTTTCTTTATTTGTTTGTATTTTTTCTTTTTGCATGACTTCGAACTAAAATAAATATTTTAATTTTGTTTTGAACTTAATCCCGATATTAAATTAAAGTCTTGGCAATTTCACTAAATTAAAAATTTGTGGAAATAAGTCATAAAACGATTATCATTATTCAAAAACCATTAGGCATTAATATCTTAGAAAAGATACCTGCTATAATGTCCAAGCAATAAACAGATTTATATTGTCCTCACCATGCTTATCGTCTGGACATAATAAACTGACTGGTGTCGGATTATAGATTTATTCTTGTTTCCTACACTCGCGTTTCTTACACTTCAGAAATTTACCTGAAATATTCTCGTTTCGTACACTGAATTATTTAATCGATGTTATGCTTCTCGTTTAGTACACCGACCATTGTGACGACCCAAATTACCAGTCAAATAAATTAGTCTAGTCGAGAAGTGTTTTCTGCGAAAAAAAGTTAAAAGGCTTCAAAAAATATGAGCTATAAGCTCATTCAACGCATACAAATCGAAAAGGCGTTTTAAGGTTTTTCCCCAATAAAAATTCAACTGTTATTAACAAAAAAAAAAAAAAAACCCTTGATTTTTGATGAAAACTCAAAAATAGGAAGGGGAAATTGCAAAAAGTCCTTAAAAAAAAAAAATTTCCCATAAAAAAGTCCCCCCCGGGTTCTGTCCCCTTTTTTATATTTTTTAAATTTGCAATAGGACCTCCGGTGCCTTTATGGTTGAGCGCTCGGCGTTAAAACCGAGTACGAACACAAAAATTTTTTTTTGGGGTTTAAATTTAAAAAAAAAAAAAATAAAATTTTGGTGTATTCAGAGCACACAAAAAAATTTTTCCCCAAAAAATTAATTTTTAAAATTATTTTTTTAAAGTTAAATAAAAAATGTTTGAACTTTCGTTTTAAAATTAAAAAAATCAAAAAATTTCTTTTTTTTTTTTGGAATTATTATATACATACTTAACAGGAAAAGCCAAAAAATTTAAAAAAAGTTAACCTTGGTTTATAATAACTTTGAAAAAAAATCAAAAATCAGAGTTATTTAAAAGGGAAAAAGTTTTTAAAAAAAGGGATTTTTAAAACTTTTTTTCAATTTTATTAAAAAAGATCCTTAAAAAAAAGTGGCAAAATTAAACTTTTTTTTAATTAACAATTTTAGCTTTTAAAAATTTTTGGGAAAAAATTTTAAGAAAAAATCAAATGTTCTAAAAAACCATTTTAAAAAAAAAAACAATAAATATTTAATACCATAAAAAATTATTTAGGGACGTTCCGTTTTGACGCCAGGCCCCCAAAAAAGTCGCACGAATTCATGTTAAATTTAAATTATAAATTATGAAATAGAACTCAAAAAACATTTTTTCAAAAATTTTTCTTCAAAAAACTTTTTTAACCATTACAAAAATCAAATGTTTTATTTCAATAATTTTTTAAAAACAACGTTTATTACAATACTTAAAAAATTTACCAGAAATATACCCAAAAATAAAAAAGGGAAAAAGCCTCCAAAACTCATTTTCATGCTCCCCAATTTAACTGTTTAAAAAATTTAATTTTAAATGATTTTATTTTGGAATTGCCATGTTTTTTTTCATGTGCATTTGTTTTTTTTTCTTTATGCATTTAAGAAAAAACTTAAACTTTAATCTGACAAAATTTCCCAACCCATAATAAAAAATCCCCTTTCCTTCAAAGTGGGCCAAATTACGCTTTTGTAAAAACTCATGTTTCTTTTTTTACAAAAAATGACCGCCGTTTGCGAGGCTTATGAAACTTACTGGGAAAATTCCTATCTTGCGTCGTTTACTCTCGCGTGTTTTCAATTTTTTTTTTTTAATCTCCACTGCTTTTTGTTTTAAAATTTTTAATTTTTTAAAAATTTTTTCACAAAACATTTTGGGGTGATTGAGATGGGGTTTTTTCGTTTTCTCAAGGGGGCGTTTTTTTGGTTTTAATTATTTTTCAAAAATTTTTGATGGTCACCCTGTTTTTTTTTACTTTTTAGAATGGAAAAAAAAAGTATAATGTTTCACCTCTATTTCTTTAAACCCCCTTTTTTGAAAAAATTTCCCCTTTAGGTTTTTTAAATTTTTTTATTGGGTAAAAGAAAACATGAAAAGTAATTGTTTTTTTTTAAATTTTTAAATTTAATTTTTTAAATTTAAAACCATTAACTACAATTTTTAAAACGACCAAACGTTAAATTGAATAAAAAAATTCAAGCGAAACATAGATAATAATATCCGGTTTGCCATCTTAATGTCTTTTTAAAACCTGAAAAAAAGTTCTTGGAAAACCTTGTAAGGAAAAATTGTTTTTTTTCCCCAAAAGTAGCTTTTTTTATTAACTGTTTCCCCGTTATTAAACTCATATTTATGATGGTCTTTTTGGGGTTATTGCTTTAAAAATAATTAAAAAAAATACAAAGTTAAAAAAATAATTTTGCCCCCCCAAGTTTGATGTTGGGGTTGTTTTAAATTTTAAAAAAAATAAAATGGAAAAGAAAAAAACATTTTTTTTTTTTTTTTGCAAGTTTAAAATTTAAAAAAAAAATTTTGGGGTTTGTTTTAATTTTAAAAAAAAAAAAAGGTTTTAATTAAAAAATTTTCATCTTTAAAAGTTTAAATTTTAGATTTGTTTTATATTCTACGTGTAGACAAATATTTAAAAAATATATCAGTTGTCGGATTTTTTTTTTTTTTTATATTTTTATCGAAAAATTGACATTTTTGAATTTTCTTTTAATTAATTTTATTTTTGATAAATTTTAAGAATAAAAAGAATGATAACTTGAAAAAAAAATCATGTTGATTTTACATCCCAAAACATGTCTACGTTTTTCATGGCTTACACTCTGGCCAATAAAAACAATAACATATTATGCAATTTATCTTAAAACCTGCTTGAACGAAAAAATATACAGGGTGTTCTATTAAAATTTTGACAAAAATAATAAACAAAAGATCGTAATCTTAGAAAAAACAAAAAGCATATTTGCAATCTGCAAGAAAAGTTGCTGTAAAAATGTTTTTAAAGAATTTAAAAAATCTCTAAAAACATTAAAGTAATAAAAGATTGAAGAAAATGCAAGAAACTGGGCCTGAAAATGTCTTTACCAAAGTGTTTCCCTTCAGGCTAATAGCATCTGATATATATTTAGTGTGGGCCCATGTCTCACCTTTTAGATGAAAAAATTTTCAAAACTCTAACTTAATAAATTATCGATATAATCCAGCCTATATTTTCTTAAAAGCAACTTACCACCAGATTTATACACAATTAAAACAGAATGGTAATTTATTAGTTTCAAATTTCTAAACAAAATTTTACATTTATTATACCTCTTTGGAGGCATAGAACGTGTAACATGTTAACTTATGCTAAATAAAAGTTTAAAACAGTCTTTCTCAAAGTGGGCGATAACGTCCCCTTTGGGGGCTGGAGGCCAGAGGGGGCGTGGGACCCAGAAAAAATGGGGGAGCATGATAACCGACCAGTCCACCGGCATCATAAAAAAAGTGAATCGGGGGGGAATCTTTTTTAAACAATGAATCAAATGAATCGATTCAGTAAAAAGATTCGAACTTCCACCCCTTAAGGACGTTCCGCAGCATGCACGCATCCTGCTCATGCCGATCATTATTTTTGCTCTATCTGGTAAAAATTTGGTTGGGAAAATAGGTTTAATTAAACGCCAGATGAGACTAATATGTTATTGAGTTTTTAAGGTGAAAAAAATGGAGGCGCTACAAAATAACTGATTTTCAAAGTGGGCGTTAGACAAAATAAGTTTGGGAACCTCTGGTTTAAAATAAGAAAATATTAAAATAATCTTATTACATGTAATAATTTTTTATTAAAAATTTTATATTTGAACAAAAATTTTCCCCAAAATTAAAAAAATATATTTTTAACTTTAACAGGAATTTTTTTTATGTCATAAAAAGGATTTATAAGCAAAAATGTTAAGCTTTAATTAGAATTATCCCATCTGGTAACCTGTTTACTACCTTTTCTGTCAGTATTTTTAATTAGCAATAGGGTCCTTACCAAAATAAATGTTTATAATTTCTTGTAGTTCGATTAAATATGGGTCTAAAATTTGTGTAAATTGGTAATACTGATAAATAAAGTAACTTCTGAGATATTTCAAAAATAAAAGTACTAAAAATTCAAATTTTCTAAAACGATTCTGATTGGATAGCGCCCTCACTAGGTAAATTTGCCAAATCTCCAACTTAATTTCTGTTTGACAAAAAAACTTGAAATACCTATTTGATTTGGGGAATTGAAATGAACTCGTGAAAAATCTCTGCTCGAAATTTTCATAAAAACTGATAAAGAATACTTACATCAAAGGATCTTCACAAACAAACAAACTGATGTTGAAGATAACCTTTGGGGTCACGTCCCCCTGCTTGAAGAAGGATTCCTTAAAATTTTCAGATGGAACTTGAACAAAATCTTTCCAGGATATTAATGCGTTTTTTAATGGTAATTATAACCAACGGTAAACTTTACTCATTTTGAGACACAACCGTAAAATCCAATACAAATCCCCAGAACAAGAGCAACGATAAAATGAAAACAAATATTAAAGCGAGGTTATAAAACCCCCAGTTCAAGGGGGTACATTTAGTGTAATTTCCCCGTGTCATTGTAAAAAACCCAAAAAAATTTTACTACTAGGCTTTTCAACGCAGACTTTTTCCTAAAAAAGACGTCATTTTTAAGAACCCAAAAAAAGGGTTTTTTTCCCGGGGCCCCCTTTAATTTCGAAGTTTTTAAAAACGAAATATCGGCAAAAAAAAATTGAAAAAAAGAAGTAGGTTTTGAAGAACGGTCTATAATAGTGAAAAAAGACATCATTAAAAAAATGTCCCGGGGGCCCTAATCCCCCCCATAAAAAAAAAAAAACCCCCCTACCTTTTTAAAAAAATACAGCCCCTTTTCATTTTGGATCTTCTTCTTTAATCAATCCCCTTTTTCATTTTCAAACCACATTTTTACATTTCCTTGAAGGCTCTATGTCACTTTCAGATTCACTGCACATATCTAAGACTTCATTACACTGTGCATTATAAACAGAATTGGCATCAATATCAACTAAAACCCAGTAAGAATGTGTAAGATCCACTCTTAGTATTAAACTGTTTTAAATAAATATAAAAAATTTTTTCAAAAAAAGTTTTGGTTTTAAAACCCCAGATTCAGTATATAAAGGACATTTTTAAATTTAAAGTTTATAAAATTTGAGCATTTAAAAAACCCTTCTTTTTGGGGGGCCAAGGGGGGGTTAAAAAAAATCTATACATGCCCTAATATTTTAAAAGTCAAAATTTATTATTAAAAATCTAGTTCTATTTCCGATGCTGAATGGTTTTTTTTTCATTTATAATGTGCCCCCGATTTAATTTTTATTATAAAAATTTTTTTATTATTTTTTAGGACAAATTTTAAAAAACTATAAACCCAAATTTTTTTAAAAATTTTAGATAGCTGTCTAATAATTATGTTAAGATAATCATATCTGAGAAAATGAAAGTATATAACATAACGGGGGGGTATTTTTTTCCCAAATTTTTTTGAGGGATTATGGGTATACCGATCTGATAGAAATTACGACGTTTAAAAATTTTTGGCGAGGAGGAAAAGCCTGATTGCGGTTGGGCCCTTTTTTAAATTCCACTTTTTTGGCCATGCTCTGAGACCAAACATTTGATGATACGGGGTGTTACTTAGAACTGATCAAACACTTTTTTAAAATTTGGGGATGTGTATTTTTCCCCCTCAAACCAGCTGCGGAATCGTATCAGAATTTTAAAAAAAAATTTGGGGATCGTCTCGGGGGTAGAAAAAAAACCCAAAATTTTTATCTTTGGGGGAGACTTCAACTTACCAACGGTGGATTGGGTTGAAAAAATGGGGTTTGCCTTGTGCCCTCTGTTTTAAACCCCCTCTTTTGCGGCAGAAACGTTGATCACGGGTATGTTTTTTTCGGTGAATTAAGGGGGGAAAAATCATGTGCCTAACGAGTTTAATAGTTTTTTTGGGTTTTTTTTGTGACGTTTTCCCCCACGCCCCTTTTAAAAAAATTCCCGCCCCCCTTAGTCGTGTCGTCCAACATCACCCCCACTGGGATGGGTTA
The DNA here is from genome assembly GCA_019359885.1 of Listronotus oregonensis. Taxonomy (NCBI): domain Eukaryota; kingdom Metazoa; phylum Arthropoda; class Insecta; order Coleoptera; family Curculionidae; genus Listronotus; species Listronotus oregonensis. Next base: position 71,831 of record JAHBCN010002330.1, read on the forward strand.
CCCCTATCAAGGCCTTTTTCCTAAAGACAATGACACCAATCTGTTTTTTTTGGGGCAAAGGGGTTTTTTTCAGTTTTAAAATAAATTTTTTAAACAAAAATTTACCCGGGAGTGGCGGAAGGCCCCGGGTGTTGATTGGGGCAGTGGAGCAGTTTTCCCCTATTTAAAGAAGGCATAAGAAAGTTTGCCCCAAAAAAAGGGAAAAACCCCAAAAAATATCCTAGATGGATCTGTTGAAAAAAAAAACGATTACCCAAAAAAAAAGGGTTTTCCAGATTTTAAAAAACTTCAAAACCGGGAACACTTTTTGGGGAAAATTTCCCCCCCTTAAAATAAAACTAAATACTTAACGAATTAAGCTATTTTTTGTAAAATTTAAAACAGAAACAAAAAGATCCCAGAGAATATAAAGTTTTTTTCCTTTGTCAATTCCCCAAAAAAAAACCCCGGGGATTCCAAAAAATAGGGGAAATTTTAAATAAAAAAAAATCCCAAAAATAGCTAAAAAATTTTGGGGAACATTTTTAGGTTGTTAGAAATTTTCCCAAAACACCGAGGAGGGGGGTTTTCCAATCTGAATGTTGCTCACCCTCTAATCATAGATTTACTGCAGTAAAAGTTCGTCAAAAACTAAAAAAACCCGGCAAAGAATAAGAGTACGGGGTCAGAGGGAAAAAACCCCCCGTCGTTTCCCGGGGGTGTTGTAACCCTTTAAAACCGTTGCGGGGATATACCAATTACCCCTTTTATCAGGGTCATTTTCCAAAATTTTTGGAAGGGTTTTGGTTTTTTCCCCCTTTTTTTAAAAAAAACAAGAAAAAAAAATAAAAATTTTCCCCGGGGGTTTTTTTACGCCGATTATGTCAAAGGTGTTTGAGTCACCCATAACAGATGAACTTTTTAAAGCGTTAAACACCAAAACGCCGCGTCAATTTGGGTTTTCCCGGCATGGTCGACTGCGACCCAAACTTGGGGAAATTCCAAGGGGGATGTGGGGGGGCTGCAGAATGGGTCCCGGGGTTTTTTTTTGTTTAAAGGACCCCTTTTTAAAAAGGGTTTTGGGTAGGGGGTCTCATGGATTACTTTTTAGAAGCCAAAAATTTGGAATAATTTCCAAAAATTTGATTTGGGTTGAGTCATTCAAAGGTCGCCAATGTGTGAAGATTGATGGTGTGGGTCTCGTGGGGATAAATGTTACTTCTGGGGGGCCTCAGGGCCCCTCACTTTTGGGGGGCCCTTCTGTTTCTTCTCAAAAAGTGTTTTTAAACCCTTTTTAAAAAAAAAGAATGCTTTTTTTTACGCCGACGACCTTAAGTTGTTTTAAACCCGGGGAATTTTTTGAGGGGGGTGAGATCATTCAGCAGGAATTAAAAATCTTTTTTGGGGGGCCGGGGAAATGTTTTTCTAAATGTGACCAAATGTAGAGGATGCGCTTTTATAAATGTAAAAAGTCCTTTAATATACCAATACCAATAGGGGGGGTGTTTTTTTGGGGGCCCTAACTAGTTTTAACGATCTGGGACTAATTTTTAGTAGCATTTTTTTTAATAAAAAAAAATGCTATAAATTTTTTTTAAACAACAAGAATGTTAGGTTTTGCCCTAAACCTTTTTTAAAAACTGTGATATTGAAAAAATCATTATATAATAGTCTTGTTTAGTATCTTGGAATATAATAGGGTTATTGGGGGTCCAGTCTATAACCCTCCCTGCAACGTTTAGAACGAGTACAAAATAAGTTTACAAAAAATTTTTTTTATTTGTTTTTATTTCCCATAAAATTTTCCATACTTTTTACGTATAAAAAGGGGGTGTGGAAATGAACTTCGTAGGAAAAAAAAACTGGCACTTTTTTTTTCCCGGGGTTTAAAAAAAAGGCCAGAACATAAATTATCCTAAAAAAAAAAATTTTGATTTATGTCAAACTGTGATTTTTAGTAACTGATTTTTTTTAGTTTTTATTCAAAAAAACAAGATTAATCAAAAAGGGGGGGTTTTAAAAATTTTTAAAGGGGGGGGGGTAAAAAATCGTCAAAATCACCTTTGTTTGATGAATATTAACAAAAATTGGTTTCGTTGGTTTTTGGGTTTAATGAGTTTTGTTCAAAAAACATTGACTGTTTCACTCCATCTGAAACCCCAAAATTTTTATTTATATAAAAAAAAAAAAAAAAATTAAAAGGATCAAGGAAAAAGGGAAAAACAAATTTTTTAATTATCTTGTTGTATATTAATTTTATACAGCTTTTATTACATCCAATTGAATTTTTTTTTTTGTTTTTTTTTTTAAAAAAAAAAAGGTCTATTCTTTTAAGAAAAAGTATTAAGAAAAGCATTGAAATTTAGGTTTAACCTTTCAAGGAATTTTTAATATACTTTTTTATATTGTTTTAAAAATTAAAAGGAGGGTTTTTGGCGAGAAAATAGGGTTTTTTTTAAAATTTGGGTTAAAAAATTATTTAGCACCCAAAATCTTAAATTCATTCCTTCTTTAAAAAAAAAAAGGAGAATTTAGTAACCATTAAATCAATAGTAACTTCCCCAAAATTAAAAAAAAAAACACTTTTTTGGTTTTTTTGAGTAAATATAAGGATTGTCTTTTTTCATCCATAAATTTAAAAAAAAAATTTAAAAAAAAAAAAATTTTGTTTAGTGAATTTCAAAAAAAAAACCCCAAAAAAAGGGATTTTTGCAGAGAAAAAAAGAAATTAAAAAACAACCCAAAAAATTTTGGTTAATAAAAAGTCGATTTTAAAAAATTGTGGATAAAAAAAAAAAAAAAATTTGTTTAAAGCATTTTAAATTAAACAATTATACAAAATTAAAAAAAAAAAATTTTTAAAAAGGGGTTTTTATTTAAAGGGGGTTTACCCCTTTTTTTGGGTAAAAATTAAAAAAAAAAACTAAGATATCAGGTTTTTTTTTAATTCTATTCAACGGCGCATTTATGATGAAAAAAAAAAAACATTTTAACTAGGAAACCTAACCAGAAGTAACCAGAAACTAATCAGAACTAGGTAATTATTTGGAAGTTGTTGTTTGTTAGTTCTGGATTTTTTCTAATTAAAAAAAAATTTTTGTTTAAAAAGATAAATATCCTTTAAAAAAACAAATTATTAGAAAACCTTGGCAACAGCTTATTAAGCAGAAAATAAAAAAAAATGGCATTAATCACCTCTTTAAATTAATATCAACTCCCATTTCTTTAAAAACGGCCAACAAATTTTATAGGAAAAAAAGGAAATTGATTTATTTTTGATTTGACAATGGTGGTTTTTTTTGGTAAAAAAGAAAAAATTTTTAAAAAATTTCGTTTAAAAAAAAAATAAAATTTTAAAATCAAACAACTAATTTTCCTAATTTCCCCCTTTTTTTTAAAAAACTTAGTGATTACTACTCTAAAAAATTAGTAAAGCAAAGCTTACCAAAAGGATCTATAGTTCTAATGACCTTAGGTTCTCCAGAATCCTCAAAATGATTTCGTTCCTCATCAGATATATAACTGGAAGATGAGGCACTCCTATTACGAGGTTTCTTTACATAATGTGACAAGTTTGTCAACAAGGATTCGGCTGATAAAGGAGGAGGATTTTTTGCATTTTGTTTATTTCTTGCAAGTGTAGATTTAAGGGCATGTTCATTACAGAATCTAAAATAAGTAAAACATTAAAGGAGGCACGCTAAAAATACCTAGGTAACTATGGTTTAGGCCATTACATACCCAAACTCTTTTTTATCTCCTTTAGATGCAGGTAAATGACATCGTTTAGTACTATTTTGGTATGTATAGCTGCATTGTTTAAAAGGGGCATTTTTATCGTTTAAAATGTGCTTCAAACAATATTTGGAATTCTCTATGGTTAAATGAGAACACTGGTAGGCTTCATAGGCACACTGTTTTTTATTATGCAGTTCCGCCTGTAATTGCGCCCTTAGAGCGGCTTGGCTATTTGTTTCCATAATTTTTGTTTTACATTTGCACAGGACTTCCTATAAAATTTCAAAAAACTTTCTCAAATTTGCAAAATCGAAACGAAAACAAATTATTAGGTTGTATTCTTGGAATTTGAGGTTAAGTTCAGAATAATTTGGGTGGGGAAGTGATGACGCCTATTTTGCACCAATCAATATTCGGCATTCAAACTTCCCGCCTGTAAATTAGTGGGTTCGACCAATAAGAAATCGGTGAATTTACTTCCGTTATCTGTCAACAGGGATGACCGATTTTAGTCAGTTTAGTGTTTATTTTGATAGATTCGGTGACGATATGGCCTTATTTCGTAAAAATTTCTAAACGATAAATTAGGAAGTGAATTTTAAAATAGACTACATACGGGATTTTTCCGGAACTTCGGGGATTCTTTTAATTCCAGATATTGTGATACTTACCGTGGTTGGTCGGCCATCGAGCAGTGAATAACATCTTCCACGACTCCTGTGTATGTATTATTTAAATTTATCAATAATCTACCTATCCGACTTAAAAAAAACTGTTACAAACGTTTAAGGAAATTGTACTTATTAAGTATACACTAGTTTTCTAAATTTAACTTTTAAGATACACTGAAAATCGCCGACTTTGTGACCCGAGGTTGAACTTCGTGGAAAACCCAATATTGAGTGACGCAAAAACGAAATTAATTATTTTAACTAGTTGTTAATTTGATTAACTTTCGTTTTAAAAGTTGTGCCAGTGACGAAAATAATAGGAAACGCGATTATCTACTTCGTCTGCGGGCGAGAAGTATGTTTTTTTGTTAAATTTTTACTTTTCAATGTATCAAAATTATTCTGAAGTAGTACGTAACGCCATCTACATTGCTGACTTTGCCTTTTTCTCGTGTCGTGTAAAGTGTAAATGGCTAACACAGGCAATAGCGATAAATGGTATTTTACCAAAGAGCAACTGGAAAATACACCATCAAGAAAATGCGGATTCGACGACTATAAGGAACTACAATACAGGCAACAGGCCGCCAACTTTATACAGGACATGGGGCAAAAATTAAAAGTGTATCCTTTGAACCTTCATCTGGAACCTGTATGAATTAGCATGTTTGTATGTAAAACGTATGCTCATAGCCCCAGTTGCTAACTATTTATGAACCAGCGACAATGAAACCGACTATAGGTAACTCCGAGGTAGAATAGCTGTAATGCAAGTATATTTTTTCTAGGTTTTTTTAATATAGTTGCGCAATTTTTACAATGACGTCGGCACATGCTCTTTTTAAAGATACTCCCATACTCATTGATTTCTCGATTTAACCTTGACCTCATAACGATGAAAGCTTAAAGGCAATTGGAAATTTTAGTCTACAATTCTACAGTGTTAACCACATTTAATCTTAACAGTAACTTTTTAGGTTTCACATTATTTTCCAACAAAATATGAATTTGTTTTAGGTCACCGTTTCCTTTGTTCTCCATTTATTGTATATTATATGAACTTATGTTTCAAAAATATTGTTATTTATTTGCTCAATGTTTGTTTTGTATCTATTATAATTTAATTAAATTAATAACTTGTAAGTATTTAAAATATGAAAAAGTAAATAAATAGATAAAGTAACTTTAATTTGATGTTTATGTTTTCTTCTTACTTTTATTTTTTTATTTTTATTTGTTCCATATGTTTGCCCAGTTGAAAAGCTTAAATTTCCAAATTCTTTTTCTTAGAAATAATAAAACACTTTCTGCAAGCAGGTACCTACCTTTTTCATAAAACCTTTTTGCCAGGGGATATTTAGGTTTTGCATAAATTAAAATACTTACTGTCCATATTTAAATATTTATTGGGGATCTAAACTCCTTATTTTTCTACCTAGCTTTTTATAATAGAAAATAATATATTAATATAAAAATAATGTATTTCATACTAACCAAACAAATTACTAATTTTAGTAGATAAATATTTACAATTGGGTAAACAACTTTTTAAAAGAAAAGGTACCTAAGTTTATAGAATTTAAACTACTAAAAATGAGTCATTTACCACCTATTTGCTCATTTTAGATGTTTTTTTGGTATTTTTTATATTTAAACAAGCACATAGCTGTATGCAGCTTTGTTAGTTAAAGAAAAATCATAAGGAAACAAACAATTTTAAGATGTTTTGTTATAGGTGGCAGATATATTAAAATGATTTAATCACTTTCTATTAAATAGTTTACAGAGTTTTTAAAGATATGTTAAATATGGTATTTTAACCCCTAGATTGGAAAATAGTTTTGGCGACGCATTCACCATTTTGTAAAAAAACCTTTTTGAAGCGGAAAAAAATGTTAAAAAAACTTTAAATTAAAAGCATAGTATAAAGTTAAATTGCATAGGATGCAAGCTATTAGAAATTAATACCTTTTTAAAAAATAGCCTACATTTTTACCTCATTTTTTACATGGTAACATGCACAAAAAATTTAGTTTTTCTTAGGTTGCTTCCTTTGATGATTTTATAGAAATTTTAATAAAGTTATAATTCTTAAAACAATGACTTTTTTTAAGATATTTGGCAGTAAATATGGGTAAACTTATGCTTATGTTAAAATTACCAGTTTATATATTAAAATAATTTCTTATCACTCCCAGATTTTTTATGAAACGTGTCTATGACTAAATAATCTAAAAAAACTAATATTGTTCCAATTTTACTTTGTCATATTAATATCCTTTAACGCATGTTTTCTTATATAATTAACATTGACAAACTGCATCCCCTGCTGTTTCCTTAAGAGAAAAATCATATTTAAAAAATCACACATTTCAAAAACTTATACTTAGGCAAATATTTATTTTATATTTAGGCAATTACCTAATGTTCTATAGAAAAAATGAAAAATAAATAGGTAACTCATTATAACCTATTTTATATTTTCTTCATTAAGTTAAATTTACGAACTTTACATTGAATGATAGCTTTATAATTTAAAAATACTATGGGAAATATGGTATTTTAGATCAGAATTGGAATAAGCGCGGTCCGACATCCGCGAGAAATTTTTGCTCGCATTCACCATTTCGTGAAAATATAAACTAGAGACAAAATGCTTCTAAAAACCTTTAAACTAACAGCATAGTACAGTTACATTGCATAAAATATTAGGGATTTGAGATTTAATATAAAAATCATGCAAAGAAATATCATCAAAATAGTTATTTTTGTAACAAGTACCTAAAACCAAGATTTTTGTGACGAATCTTTGCTGTTTGGAATAGCAGATGAGTTCCAAAAAACATTAAAACTGTTTATTATGTATGATTAGTCGTTTGATACCACCAGTCAATTTTTAACAAGTACCTAAAACCAAGATTTTGTAATCTTGCTGTTTGGAATAGCATGTTCCAAAAACTTGAAAAAGATATTATTATGTATGATTAGTCGTTTGATACCACCAGTCAATTTTTTAAAAATGTCAAAATTAAAAAAATTCGATGTTTAATTGTTGTTTTGAAATAAGTTGCCATGACGACTTATTTGGACTGAGTCCGAAAAAGATTCATTTTACGGATTGAATGAGTCCGTAAAATAGCCTATTTTTAGAGTAAATACAAAAAAAAAGATTATTTTCAAAATCTGTTTTCTTAAAAGAATTTGAAAATATGGTAATATTTATTACATCCACAGATTTTTAAATACAAACACTGCTAAAATATTTAAAAATTATTGTTAAAAAGTTCAAAAATAACTTAAGGGGGTTTTCTAGTGTGGAGGCATGAATTTTAGGTGATTTTTGAAGTGCCATGAAAAAAAGGCAATTAATATTTTTGCTATCCATTTTTTTATGAGTTATTTATTAACATTACAAAAATGCAGAAAAAAATAAAATAAAAAAGTTGAAAATTCAAAAAATTAGCAGCTGATGAAGTGGGGGTGGTATCAAAAAATTGGCATGTGACCCTCCTAGCAATCTGAAAAAAAAAATAAAAGATTATCAATGTAGAGTAATGTCGCAATTCCGGAGCTACGGAAAAGTTGAAAAAAAAATCACAAAATGGCGGCTGTCTGAAAAAAAAAATTGTACCACTTTTTTTGGCTTTTTCGATTTTTTTAAAAATAGTAAAAATTGGGGATGCGGATAGTTTCGGACTTAGACAAGTCTATAAAGAAGACTCTCAAAAAATTTCAAGTAAATTTGTCCAGTAGAACTTGAGAAATCATGGGCATGGTCACGAGACCCCCCACTTTATCAGCTACTAATTTTTTTTAAATTTTCAACTTTTTGTAATTTTTTTTTCTGTTTTTTGTATTGTTAATAAATAACTCATAAAAAATGGATAGTAAAAATAATTATTGCCTTTTTTTACGGCACTTCAAAAATCACCTAAAATTTATGCCTCTACACTAGAATACCCCCTTAACATTATTTAGGAAGATTCCCCTCGGCGACGTTCTCATCTACTATAAATCAGTAGGATATGCGGCGTACTGAGTGAGGAATCCCTTAAAGGAGGTAGCACAAGGGGCCTACTGAGGCCCAGGTGCAGTGATGTTTAGCACCCTCGCACCATCCATCTTTTCAAATTCTTTGTTATTTTTTTTGCAATAAACGAAATAAACAAATTTAAAAAAAAAACTTTTTGTTTTTAGGTTGACACAAAATCATTATGTAAATTAAAGTAGACTAATTTTACACAAACACATTTGCTGCAGAGTTATCCCTTAAAAAATAATCATTATTATTAAAAAATGATTTTTTGGTATTTCAGAAGTCCTTAGTCCATGAGGCAATGATTTTAATTTTAAAACTTTTTATTGATTTACCATAAAATATAAACAATTCGAATTCTACGTTAAACTCTAAGGTCATGTCTGGATGACATTACCCAGACGGTAATAGTGGATAGTTTTAAGATAGTTGTTACTTGTATAACTTCCATGGTGGCGCCACTACCATATTGTCTAAAAGATGGCGTGAAATGCAATATTTGCTTGTGTAGGTACTTTGACAACCTTGACTTAAATGAGAAAAAAAGGGTTTAAGGCTTTATACAAGCCTTCGTGGGCTAGCCTAATGATAGAAAAAATAAAAAAATCAGGGGTCTTTTACTGTCTGCAATATGTGTACAAATTTTATTTAAGGCACAGCAGAGTGTCTTGCAGTACTTTGTAATGTTTCGCAACACCCTGCCGTATCTAACAATGCTTTAATGCTGCATAATAATTTTGCAATTTGATTTTGTTTAAAAAAAAATGAACCATTTTGTAAATCGGGAGCAGTCCAGAATGGGAAAATTAAAATGGGAAATTTTAATTTTTTCACATATACTAGAAAACAGAAAACTTTTGTTTAGACAAGTGAAAAAAAAATTTTTTGCACTTAAATTATTTTATTTGTAAAATTTAGGTAAAAATAAGATCATATTTTCATATAAAGCTTGTGCAAAAAGTTGATATTTGCTATTGTTTTTCAACTTTCGACAGCTTGTATCTTGGCAATCAATCGACCGATTGGCAATTTCTAGAAATTAAAGGGAGGGTTTTTCCAGGTACTTTCAAGATATTTTTTTAGTAAAATTTTATTAAACATTTACAGAAATAATCCATTTGTTTATATAAGCAAAAAAATGTCTATATCTTTAAACTATTACTGGAGGTGCCCAAATGATCTGATATTTAACTTTTAAAATACTTTTTAAAAGTTTAAAATACCTAGTATATGTAAAAAAAATTAAATATCAAGTCTCATAAATTCTCGACTCTAGGCAATTTGCAAAACTGTCCATTTTTTACATAACATTGTATTGCAAAGGTATTGTGCCGATTTCCTTCTGGACGAATATGGGGGTTCTAAGAGAAATCTAAAGATTCTAAAACAAATCATAAAAAGAAACCTACTTATTTTCGCCTTATTTTTTTTATCACTATTTTGTGATATGTAACTAATCCTATGTTGTAGAAAATTTAATGGCAATAATTTTTCTCTAGAGTCAATACTTTCAGATTCGCAAGCGATTATAGTTGGAAAATGAAACGCGTTTTTTCAATTTTTTCACCAATGTTTCGGACCTTATTGTGAGGAAGCATATCTTAATTCTTGTTACGTACATTTTTCTAAAGGTTTTCTAGCAAAAACATGCTTTCCACCTCATAAATTCAACCAAAAACAGATTTAAAAAGGCTTGGTCTATAAGTGGTTTAAACCATTTTAGCCATTATCAGCCTCCAGCAGTTCAGAATGTTCAGGTTATGTTTGTTTGCGGTCATGTCGTGTACATTATGCATTATAAATACAATTTCTAATACAGAGTAATGGTAATTATTTTTTTTTTAATTTAAGCATCTTGACAGTCATCGTAACCCAAAGCTGCATTTACTCTTAAAGCTCTTTTCTGCATCTGATATGTTTCGTGCAAAAGTATGTCTGGTCGTTCTTGCAAGATTCTGAATCAGTTTTTTTTAATCCACACAAGCCTTAAATTACACGACAAATAAAGTTTAAAATGCAATACCTTAATACCTGAAGAAAAATATCAGTTAACATTTTTCAGTTCTTTATGTATTTTTATCACAAAGCAGTATAAAATTAAAAATTAATTCTTAAACTATAACTGTTACAATTCCTTTTATATCATGATGACTACTTACCTAAAATGTTAATAACTCTTTCATAATATCAGTATTAAGCCCTAATATTCACATCATATGAAAAAATGTTTAATTGACTTCATAAAGTTTTTCAATTCAAGAGGTTAGTGCACAATGAAATACTAACATTAATAAAAATGGCAAACTTTAATAATTTTACATTTTCAAAACATCAACAACTTTATTATTTTCTAAGTAAATGATTTTTGGCACACATTGTATATTATAGTTAATGAAAAAATTGGTATTTTTTTTTTATTTTAGGGTGGAGTCTTTTTTACAAATATAGGATTCATTTTAGAGGATTACTATAAAGCTCTAATACATATTTTTATGGTTTCTTTAATCGTTGCGTTTCAAAAAGTTTAATTTCCATAATTTTTTACTTGCGTACTTAATTTTTATGCATTTAAGTTTATATTTAATTTTAAATTAGATGCTTAAAGTATTTCATAATGTGATATTAAGGCCCACACTGAATATCTTTACGAACTAAATTATGTGCTACTAAACACTTAAATTTTAAAAACTAATAATTTTTTCATTATAATAAAAAAAATAAGCTAGGACTCTCAAATTAAAGAAAAATCGATATATTTTGTCAGTCTGCACTAAAATAAATCAAGTAAAATTTTACTTATCTGACATGAGGCTAATTTTAATGATTTTTTGCATACAGGTTTTTTTTAGGGAGCTGATCCGCGAATCTAAAAAAAAAAGTTCTGGCAGCCTTTGAAATTTAGGTTGAGGCCTCGAAGTGCACTAAACTCAAAAGGGACAAAACTTCCTATAATTCCATCTTCTTGAAACTGATTATTATCAACTGATTAGGCAACTATATATTAAACAAATACACTAAAATTTACAATAAATTATTGCTTATTTTTAGTAAAAAACACCACAACTGAGTTTACTTAATTATGAATTAGACAACCATTTATACAATATATACAGTATATGTTGCATAAATGGTTGCCTAATTAATAATTAATTACCTAAATGTAGAAAAGGAAAAACTGGATTAATTTGATGTGTTTTACTAAAAATAAGCAAGTCAAAGTAAATTTTAATGTATTTGTTTAACATGTGAGTGTATATTCCCATATGATAGTAATCAGTTTCAATAAGGAGGAATTTTAGGAAATGTTGTCCATTTTGAGGTTAGTCCACTTGGAGGCCTCATAACTCAAAAACCAGAGGTTGCCGGATTTTTTTAGATTTGTAATCAGTGCCTCAAAAACTGCCGTTTGCAAAAGATTATCAAAATCGGTGTCATGTCCAACAAGTAAATTTTTACCTTAACTTAAATCAATACAAATTAAAATGAAAAAGTGTATGTAAAAGATATCCCAGAACCCAGTTCGGATCCTAGTTCATCATCTTCATAGTCACCATCAACACCACCATTCACAAATATTTTGACGTCTCTACCATTAATTCTCTCATAAATTTCAAAAGGTTCATTTAGAGTTAATAGTTTTAATGTGTGGAAAACCAAATTAAAGGATTGCCCTCCCATAAAGACGAATGCATCTTTAGTTTGATTACACATTCTTAGGAACCTTTTCAGTATGCTGTTAGGCCCACTCGTTGGAAAATATTGAGAATCAACCACTCGAACCATTTTGATATTTTTTTCTACGTCTGTATAATTACGTGTTAGAAATAGTTTGTGAAACCCTAAAAATAATAATAAAAGTAAATAAAAACCAGATGTTTGAAAAAAAATAGAACAAATACCTTTGCAATGTTTATTCCAAAACCGGTTAAACGGGATTATTTATTAACTGATCGATTTTATTGAACACCAACTAAATAGTAAAAAGCATAATGGCTTTGTTAGGTCTCAAGCAGTGAGGAAATATGGGCATAGAATTGCGTCACTTGATGCTGCGCATATTGAGCTAACTTTGGTAATATTTTAAGGGCTAAGTTCCAGTATTACATTTTTTTTGCTCTATATGCTTGAAAACATTTATTTATTTTATTGAGAGTAATACGCCTTTCTATATTTAATTTCAGATCATTTTACGAAAATATTTTATTAGATTTTTGGACGGAGATTTAGAATAAATCGGTTAGATGTCAAAAATCAAATTAAATGTGCAACAGAATAAACAAAAAAATGATAATTATATAATAAATATCTATATCAGTTAACAAAAAATAAATGGTGTAATCGGATAAGTATGGTGAAATGGTCCCCATGACTATTGTAAAAACTAGTGTAAATTTTAATATCGGAACACTCTGAAAACATGCATACTATTTTTGGCATGGATTCTCAAACGGTGTTCGAGATAACGGCCAAAGGTTATAATTTTTCAAATCTATTTTTTTAAAACTATAATAAATTAAAATATGAGGCCAACGCCAGTATTTTAAGAACTTTTAAAGAATATTATATTTTTTTAGCATTTCTACACGTTTTTAAATGGTCTAAAAAAAAAAAATATTATAGTAATTGTTTTTATTCGTGTTCTAATACACTTAACACCAATCAATACATTTGTGGATATTCCTTAGGGTATGTTCTTTTACTTCAACAAAGCGGATCGAAATTAAAAACGCGCTTTATGAGTAATAAAAAAATACGAAAACTTGCTGACCCAGTTGTCTCAATGTATTCTCTATTTTAGCCTCAAAGTATTTTAGAATATACATATAAATAAGTAAACTTTTCGAGTTCAAAAATATGTTTTTTCCCAAGACAAGATATAGTTATGGACAAGCTGCGGAGTGGGAGATATGTTCGGAAGCGATAGAGTTAAGTTACATACGATATAGATCCGTGTGTTATAAGTGGCTTTCGTATATTGTCACCTTTGCTGCGCAAACAATAAACACGTCTCGACATGTTCCTTTATATGCATATAAAGTATCGAGCGTTACATATTAGTGATGGGCATATTCGGATGAGTTTAATATTCGAATATTCGTATTCCGGAAGATCTTCCTATTCGGAATATCATTCGACATTATGAAACATTGACCGATCAACGCCAGTCGATATTCGATATATTGCGCCGACCGTCGATTTGCCCCGAAGTCGAAGCGTTTGCTTTCGAAATAACGAATTATTCCAGATAAATCAGTTGTCGGAAGATAAAAAATGAGTTATTTTGTTCGTCTTTTGATTTCAGTCGACAATCGTATTCGTGAACGTTTTTAATTTGTTTTGCTGTTATTGGTGGTGCGGCGGAAGTTTTGTTTTTGTTTTAATTCGTAATTATTGGTGTAGTGTATAGAATAGTATGCAGTGGCCGCCAAAAAAGTCGATACAAAATCCGCTAATAAAAGCAATGGACAGAAATTAAGACACAATTGTCTGCAAAATAAAAATATAGTTCAACCGAAATAGGCTATCAAAGAATGCTTTTGATAATTTAGATTTTATCGAATTGCTATTTTATTATGTTCCACAAGTAGTATGTTTAATTATTACTTTATTCAATAGCGTAATAATTAAATATAAAATTATGTGGTAACGAATCACAATGTGGCATCCGACATTTAAAATTTCAAGTGCATTCTTTTGATAGCTCTTCCTATTTCGGTCAAACTAGGATTGACCTTGAATGAACCGCGAATCGAATAAACTATCATCCGATAGTTTATTCGAGTAGCGGTAGTATACCCCAGCTGATAAGAATACGAATATTTAAATATTCGAAAAATATTCGAATATAGTTCAGAAGGTTCCATCACTATTACATATTGTCGTATTTATGTTTATTAAATCTAATGTATGCGTAATGACGTTCAATTAAGTACGAGTGATAACAGTGTATTCTTTTATTACTTAATTCGCTTTATTTTAGTGAAAGTACATGCCCTAAAGAATATCCACAATTTTATTGGTTGGTGTAAGTATATTGAAACACGGATAAAAACAATTACTAAAATATTTTTTTATTTTTTTTTTGGACCATTTAAAAACTTGTATAAATGCCAAAAATATCTATAATATTCTTTAAAAAGTTCTTAAAAGACTGCGTTGGCCTCATATTTTTATCTATTATAGTTTTTGAAAAAAATCAATTTGACAAATTGTAACTCTGTGCGTTATCTCAAAAACCGTTTGAGAATCCATGCCAAAAATAGAATGTATGATGTTTTTAGAGTCTGATGATATTAAAACTCATACTAGCTTTTACAATAGCCATGGAAGCATTTCACCATAGTTATCCGGCTACACCCTTTGTGCATTTCCTATAAAACAGCTTAAAGCTCTAGTATTCTATTTTTTAAATAAACAAATGTGAAATACACTTATAAGCTGATACAAAATGTTTCAATATTTTGGATTAGCTTTGCTTGTTCCGAGACCACTGCCGAGTGTCATGAAAATCTAATCGCACCGGTTTCATCCTAGATGTAATATTGGAACGCTGCCAATGCGGAATTAATAAAAACATTATCGGTAAATAAAATTGTTTGATCAGTAAATAAATTACTAAGATTTAAACGTCCAGTTTTGTTAAAATAAAGACTATCTTTTTAGGAGGGTATACCAATGTGTATTTTGTAAGCTGCATTCCTCTTTTCGCTTATTCTTGTTTCAAGCTACAACACCAACCAGAATGATAAAATAAAATAATTTATTTAAAATAAGTTGTGTTTTATTATCCTGTTCTGTTTTTTATAAATACATCAGATGACAACTGTTATCTGACCGCTGTAGGCATCTAAAAATTTAAGTTACATAACCTTAAAGTTGTAATTTTTGAAGTTCATTTATTATAATGCATTTTTAATGTTGCCAAACTGCTCTCGGTGCCATAGATCTTGGGAAAAATGTAATAATCTGGGACATTAGTACAGATCATCCGAGGACCGAACAGGACCATGTTTGTAACGCTCCTCGTAAAAAAATATGGAATAGCCATAAAGGCTTATTTTTTTAAGTCTCAATAAAAATAATTTCGAATTTAATTTTAGTAACAAATCTTTATACCAGTGAATGTTTTATTTTAAGGGTGTTTTTAGAAATAAAGAGTGTTTATGTATCAGACTCCTGTCAAAAATGTTTTAACATATTTGTACCTATTTTTTTTCTGCAGTAGTTAATCCTCTGATTTACTAAAGACAGTGGAATAATTAAAGAAAGATGCATTTACGTACGAAAAATATTTTTAGAGGAAAAAATCGTTATTGTGAAGACGGTTTTAAAGTTGATGCAAATATTTCAATTAAAGATAAAATTGTTTTAAAAGTTACCATGCCCCTACATTTTGAGACATATCTGGCATCGAAGATATAGGAAATTGTTGGAATAAAACACTGTTATTTATTTTCACTATTGATTTTCATTAATGTAACTTTAAAAACGTCATTTTGGTGACTTCGATCAGATAGTGTTCCTGCTGGCGAACTCCGTAACACCATAGAGAAGAAATTTCCTGTCTATAATAAAAAATATCTTTAAACCCTACTCCGGCTATAATAAAATTTCCGAAGGGCTAGTTCGGAGTATAGCTTAAATATATATTTCACAAAACCGATTTTATTCGATAATATATTTTATTTACATAAATAAATGTGTGTCAAATTAACAAAACTTTATTCTTTTGGCGATAAAAGTTATTTAAACATTGAAAATAAGACAAATTAAATTTTACGTACATATTAACGTGCCTTAAAAAAATAATTTTCGATCACTGCATTGTTTTTTCTAGTCGTGAAAAAGCGGCATCAGAACTAAAAAATTACTGACATCTTTAAGAAAAAGTAATTTCTCTAAGAACTAAACCAAATCAAGCTCTGCCAATATATGATTCCCAAAGCTTAATCCTATAATTAAGTCTTAAGAAAGAGAAAATTAAATTTTTTCAACTTTTTTCCAAAAACGCTTCTGATTTGAAAAACACCCTTAATGAACATAAACGTTAGACTTTTACCGAATATTGACATTTGTGTTTTGGCATTCATTTATTGTTACCAATTTCTAATTAAAATTGTTTTTTTTTAATTAAATTAATTCTGTTGTTACCAAAAATAAGACGCTTTTAAAAACGACCCAATAAATAGGTGTAACATTAGAAAAATGTTAAATTTATGTTTTTTGTTTTAATTTGTTTGTTTAATATGCGGAAATCACAAATATGGCCCTGTTCAGACCTCGTTAGATGATCCTGTACATATGAAACGTTTATATTAAAAAATAAGATACTTTTGGCAGAGGAAAAAATTACATAGTAGCGCTTTTTCTTTGCTTTTTAAGAGATTTTGAGAAAAATTGAAATACTGTCCAGTTTAAAGACACAATCATGTTCGCTAGCACGGAAAAAATGTCTGCTATTCTCATTTCCTATTTATGCACGGCCACGCTCTGCAGAACAAAGAATTATTTAATTATTTCGTTCCTTCAAATCTAGACACTCGGCATTACATATTATGTTCAGTGGCGTATATTGAGTACAAAAAAAGGGGAGGAGACGTTTAGTTGAAAAATTTAATTAAATAATACAGGTTAAAGTTTAAATTAGTTCCTTATAAGCATCCTTCCTTATAAGCATTTGCTTCTGCGGTAAAAGGATCCTGCTTCGACTACTGATCATATATCTGAAAATGGCGTCTCTTACAACTTTTAGCCGTCTTAGTTTTATTCAAATAAAAGCAGGCTGCTTTATTTATGACCCCACTCTTACAAGAAAGCTTCCTCCTCTTGCCCACCAATGATCGGTAATAGACATGTCCACAGTTGCACTGAAAAATAAGCCTTAAATTTCACTCACTGTGTAATCTGTGTATACTTCTAGATTGTTTAACTGTGGAAACTGCTGCTTGCATAATCTTTCAAATCTCGTGATAATAACCTCCTTTTTTCATGTAAGTGTCCCAAGATAAAAAAAAGATACATAAAATCTAATTACATTTCCTTAAGTCGGATATTTGTTTGAATTTAGCCATTTTGTAAATAAAATACTGCTAACTTTATTCGCTATTGAGGGTACATAGTGCTTCTTAAAATAATCTCGTTTTGATATATTGTACTTGCATATCTTCAATATTAAACATATTTATTGTATTAGCTTAGGATTCAGTGACGTACTGAAACAATTTACAATGGGTCGGTGGATCTTGGTACCTTTAAAAGCTTAGTTGACAATTGATTTAAAAGTTACTCATCTGAATTATAGATATTCTTTATTATTTCTTTACTCAGAAAATTTTAGTGCTGATAAAATAAATAATTTAATATGGTATTAAGGTTATATTTTATTTTAGCATTATAATGTTTTAACAAATTAATTAATGAATTAAATTTTATGAATCAATAACAGTTAAGCGGAAAAAATGCTGCAACCCAAAAGTAGTAGTAAGTGTAGTTTGACAGGGATTTCATACCCATTAGATTTATGTATCTTTTATATTTTCCTCAATAATTTCAAAAGCACTGAAAAAGCGCAACCAATAGATTTAGAAGCATATTTGTGTCTTTAAATCGACATGTTTAAATAATAATTTTAACAGATTTTTATATTTTCCATATTTAATAATTTCCAGTAAGTAACGGCAGTTTGGCAATACTAAACGAATTTTAAAAAAGTAACCTTCCAACAGTTTAAAGAAAATCTGTTTTTGTGTGATCCACGTTTACCAGATCTCTGGTGTAGAATTATTATTGTTAATTATACATTGGACTAATTTTTCTTGTTTTAACTGTATAAAGACCGGAGTTATTTTAATTTGGGTATGGCGAGAATCAAAAAGAACTAACCAAATTTATCGCATTGGTCCAGAAAGTCAGTAACCATGGTTACAAGCGCAATTAACTCAAATTTAAATGGCGGATAATAGTCGAAGATGCTTTTTTTCTATTTTTAGATCACTTTTTATTAATTTACCCAACCTCATGGGTCTTTTGCAAAATTCCGACAGCGGTCTATTGGATAGTTGACATACTACTAAAAGCATTACATAAAAAGCGGAAAATAAGCCAATAGTGGTTATTTTTAATTATCTATGATAACGAGCGATGCAGGATATTATTTTTAATAATTATGCATTTTACGTTTTAATTCGGTAAGCGGTGAATTTTTTGCCGCGTAAAATTTGAGAATAAAATGACAAACGTATTCGATTTACATCAAATTGCATAAAGATATCAGGCACTTTAGGTATCTATTACGAATAAAAAAAATTATGACTGTGCGGTATACATAACGGTGGACTGTCCCAAGATTAAAAAAAGAGTGATATATTTAAGGCAGTAATTTTTTGGCCTTTTTGGAAACAAGGGTTAATAAAAAATGTTCTGATGTAAAAACGATTGTACCAATATTTCGAAAGAAAAACAATATATTTAGTTAAAAGGTTGTATCTTAAAATATCATATTTAACTACATACTATCTTAAGGGGAAACACGTGTTTTTTTGTGGTCAATCGATTATTAATACAGTGTTAGAAAAAAACTATTTTTTGTTTATATCGTTTAATTTTTTACCATTTGGTAATATTTAGGGAGGTAAATCTGTAAATTTTCCACTGATATCAAAGTCTTTATTTAAATTTACCTGAAAAAATGTGATTATAAAACAAATTTTCAATGTGTGATACCAAAATAATTGTTCCGAGTGGAGGTAAATAATTATAAGTACTCTACATAATTTACGATATCCTAATTCTGATAAGTTGTAACCCACAAATAAATAAAAATTAAAATTTTTGCCTCAATACCAAAAAATTTTGTATTACTATAAGGTATGTTTGTTATCCAGTTTTTTCACCTACGTAGTCCTAATATTCACCCTCAATAAGAGCGCTTACGTAAAGTGTAAAATAGTGAACATTATTTCTGAATAACAAACAGACTTATAGACTGCCAGAACCTCGTAACCTATATAAAACTATAAAAACCTTCAATTTCCCGATTTCTAACAAATTGCGCACACGACCTATAAACCATATATAAGTCCATCACTGCAACATTCCCCCGTTTGTAAAAACTAATAAAAAGCGGACGAATATTCGTCAAACGGTTAACGTGTATGATTTAATACTTGCCCTTTGAACTACTTGTGGCAGTAGATTTTGTTTTAAAGATTAACTCACGGGTTAGTTTAGTACTTGATATGCTTCAGTTAAGAAAAATAACTACGCTGGTGTTTTAAGTACTTCTTAACATATGTAAAATATTTTATCACTATTATATTTAATAGTTAATTGCTAACTTAGCACTAAAAATTGATCGTAAAAACAAATTAATAAGCGAACTAATAAAACTTAGTGGTCATCATTACAAAAATAGAAGGATAAATGAAGCCAAGAATTTACATGTACAGGGTTATGAAACGAGGACTGAGCTAGACGATTTTGTAGGTTTTCTTGTATTAAAAAAAAATGTTTCTTTTTTCCGCAGTATCTGAAAAAATACTTAAGAAAATGATTTGAATTACAACAAATGAGACCACATAAAACTAACATTGTTATTGGTTCTTTTAATACATATATATCGTCAACATCTCATGTAAATTAAATTAATTTTGTTGTTACTAAAAATGAATAAGAAAATGACCTTAAGTGAAATGTAATAAAAAAAAACTTAAAAAACAAACGAACCTATACATAAGGTGTTTCATTAGGAAGATGTTAATATTATGTCATAAATCTTCAATTTAAATAATTTTACTAATTATTCTTTTAGATTTTACGGAAAAAATACACAATATGTCTTAATTTTTTTTAATATTGGGAAAGCCACAAATATGGTCTTGTTAAATCTTCATCGAATGACCCAGCGTGTATATAATTTTGCAAATGAGTATTTAGAAGGCGTGCATACTGTCTTAGGGATCTGTTTTCATTTTGTAATTATCAAAATGGTCGAGCATACAGTTTTCGTCGAGAAAGACATAATAGTTATATAGATTTCGTGCGAATAAAGCTGCCAAACCAAGTCATTTTATTAAAAGATTTCAAGCATAATATGGAGAATCCACCTTAACAATAACCTAGATGTTTAATTGGTGTAAGAAGATGAAGAAGGGCCGTATAAAGATTGAAAATTTACTACATGTGAGGCATCCAAAAACTTTGACAACACCGTCCAATATGGACATATTTAAAAACGACAGATAAATGTAACAAAAATTACTAATTCGTGTTGTTAGCGTCAAGAAAAACATCCATTCACCATTCATCTACGTAACCAAAATCAAACATGGAACAAAATCAGCGACGTGTTGAAATCTCTACTGAGCTTCTCGGACAATAATAAGAAAAAGTTTTTAATTTCTTACTCACCTGCAACAAAACCATTCACCGCCAGAATCAAATAGACGAAATCTACTCGGACTCCCCAAAACTGAAGAAAGCAAAGGTTGTGCCTTCAACCTGTAAATTAACATCCATCGTTTATTTAGGACAATGAAGATGTTCTTTGCACTGATTTTTTGAGATAACGATGTATCATTAATACTTTTTATTGTTCTGACTTAATTACTTAAAAAGTTAAACCTGCATTTCGGTCAACAAAAAGAAATCGTTTAATCAAGTTTTGCTGCACAATAACGCTTGACGTCCACTGCCCAGTTGACTACAATTGTTTTTGGAAAAATGCATTCGTAGATCCACATCCACCTCATAGTCTGGATTTATTACCACGTGATTTTCACGCATTGGGTGACTGAAAATTTTAAGACCATGATGATGTTTCAAGTTTGTGAATGAGTCGCTTCGCGCCCAATAATGATGGCAAAACTGCATTGACTTAGACGGTAAATAGTTGGAAAATTACGTAAAAGACATGTAATTATTGCAGTTAAATAAAAAGTTACTACAAGCCAATTTGTAGTTTATATTTAAACCTTCTTAGTGAATTTATATTATTAAAGTCCACAGCGAAGAGAGCTATAGATTTTTACAAAAATTTAATATTTCGGTTTGAGTTAAAAAAAATAATAGTTAATAAAATTGGCGTTAAAAAGTTTCTAATAACTAAACGAATTATTAAAATGTGGTGAATATCTACGGAAGATCATAATATATTTATACCTAGTGAAATACAAAACATTTTTGTATTAAAAAAATATTGTCTAAAAATATGCAACTACATTATTTATCATAAAAAATGTTTATAGATTATCGGATTTACACGTAATTTCAAAGAAATGTCTGTAATTTACCGTGAATGTAATGTAAGTGCTGCCCTGTATAATTATAAGCAGCAAAAGTTCAGTGGTATGCAAAACCTTATCAACAGTAAAATTACTTAAGTTGTTAAGCCACCGAATTATCATTATATATATTTTTTACGATCGACTGTAAATATTTTTTAATCTTTATGACAAAAGCTTATATTGAGCCCAATTACTAGATACCGGTTGTAAAGGATCCTT